>JAJAGP010002697.1:0-102206 GCA_025084515.1 Ancistrus triradiatus | reverse complement strand
TGCCTACTTTCAATGATGTCACTGTGATATAGTGGCACAGTGGCCATTCTGACTGGTCCTCCTGCCTGCTTGATACCTGCTAAACAGGACTTTGCCTTCTAATGTGCAGGGTCTCTTTCATCATGTACAGTGTGGGTGTGATGCTGATATGTTATGTGAAGTTAAATATAGACATCGTTGACCATTTGAAAGTGAATTTTTATCTGTAAAAATCTGTTGTTACTGTGTTAATAATAATTTTTTAGCATGTAAGTCATTTATTCATTCAGTCCTTGACTGTGCCGATTGGCTGGTTTTCCTCCCTGCTCAGCAAAAAGAGGCCTTGTTTAAAATAGCATGAATCATTACAGCTGGCCACACTCTCTCTCTCTCTCGCTCTCTCACTCTTTCTCTCCTCTCTCTCTCCCTGTCTCTCTCCTACACACATACATACACATGCATGACTAGATGAATGGGGGAATGGAGGCAGTGAGCCAGGTGGCAGGTTTCAGGGCTTCAGACAATCGCTGTGTGCCCATTCTGACTCTGCAATGGAGAGTCAGTAGAGAGCTAAAGTAAATTATACTCACACACACCATGTCTGGCTGTCTGTGTGTATGTCTCTCTCTCTCTGAAGGGGGTGAAAGGGGTCAGAATAGTATTATTTTTGCATAGTTTGTTTTTATTTAATGTTGACAGGTTATGTATATACATTACTCAGTCGAGATGTCATTTTCATATAGACTCATTGTTATATATAGACTCATTTCCAATATTATGGAAAGTGTAACATTGCCTTCACAGGACAAACAGAAAGCAAAGTGCTAGTTAAATAGTAAACATCATATGTAGGACTGGATCTGTGCTTCTTCATATTATTGGCTTGTACCTAAGGGTGGGCGATCTGGCAAAAATATGTCACAATCTTATCAGGCTGGATCATGAGGATATTTGATATAAAGATTATTTTTCATGTTTGTGCAAACTGAAAAGAGCAAGTAAACTTAGTTATAACTTATACTCATAAAAATCTAGCATAATTTTAATAGAAAATTCACAGGCAACTTAGTCTAGTAGAACCTTTTAAATAAACATTAATAAAGTGTACTTTCCATAAACATTTACAGTTTCAAGATGCAGCTAAAAATAACCACCATGTTATAGGTGTTCACATTGATATCATATTGATACTATGTATAAAAAATCTAATGTTGTTCTGAGGTGTGACTGGACAAATCAGTCACTAGTAATGGAGAAAAGTGACGCTGGTAATTTTGGATTCATTTGTCTCTATGCATTTTGTGTAAATTAGAGGAATTGCCAAGTTAGTAAATAGTAATAAAGATCTATTTATAGAGTCGAATAAAATGATTGTTTTTTTAACCTTTTTTCATATCTGTGGCTAGCTAAAATTATAAAGCATCAGTGATATTTCTCATTCTTTCTTGTTTTGTAATATGGAGTATCACTTTCACCTTTTGTGGTCCCTCTGGCTTTCGTTGTACTCTTTGCTCTTTGGGGTACATCCTTATATAAACCAAACACTACAATTTTCCCATTGCATACAAAAACTTGTGCACTTGTGACGCTAACAGCGATACAAACACAGCCGCACACATGAACTGCACAATGCTAACTGACTAACTCATTAATTGACTAACGTTAATTCAAGTCATGTCAAGTCAGATCTATTTATATAGCGCTTTTTACAATGGAGCATTGTCTCAAAGCAACTTTACAAGTTTAGATCTACGTCCAATCCCAAATTGAGCAAGCCTAGGGCGACAGTGGCAAGGAAAAACTCCCTGAGTTATAGGAAGAAACCTTGGGAGAACCAAGACTCAAAAAGGGACGCAACCTCCTTGGGCGGCGTAGATGATAAATGTAAGAATGAAACTAATTTATCTAAACTAATAAGTCTTGGAGTGATAGTTCAAATAAAATGTTACATATGCACATCAGCATTAAGTAGTCCGATACACAGAGTCACTGTAGGATCTTTCAGAAGTTCATGTGTCAGTGGAGCCTTAAATAAACTTAATCAGTTAATGCTCAGACACTTGCGTGTATGTTTCCTTGTTTAGCACGCGGCTTGATTGTCTGTTTATTTTTGGATTCTTCTTCAGCTGTGTGATCTGTTTTATGTGTATATGTTTTAGTTAATGAAATATTAGAGTATATTAGCGTAGCAGGATTTGGCATAAAAGTGTGTTTTTAGTTCATTACAATAGTGATGTATGGCTAAGTTAATTGCAATCGGTGCATCTCTAGTATATACATACAAACCTTAGAGACAAAAGTACTGAGATGTCTACACATTACAACTAAAGGAACATTCGTATGGAGTTGGTGCAGCCATAGCAGCTTCCACTCCTCTGGGAAGGCTTTCTTCATGATTTTGAACTGTGTCTGTGGAAATTTCTGCCCATTCAGCCACAAGAGTATTTGTGAGGTCAGACACTGACTTTGGACCAGAGGGTCTGACTCACAGTATTCACTGTAGCTCATTCAAAGGTGTTCAGTGGGGTTGAGGTCAGTAAAGTTCTTCCACACCAAACTCACCCAGCCATACCTTTATGGCTCTTTGTGGCTTTAGTCATGGTCATGGTGGACCAGAAAAGGGCCTTGCTCAAACTGTTCACACACAGTTGGAATCATACAATTGTCGAAATTGTTTTGGCTTTCTGAAGCATTAAGATTTCCTTTCACTGGAACCAAGGGGTCCCGGCTAACCCCTGAAAAAAAAAAACCATAGCATTATCCCTCATGTTATCCCTTATAATGTACTCCTGACATTCACCAAACCCAGACTTGTCCATCAGAGTGACAGATAGAGAAGCATGATTCGTCACTCCACAGAATGTTTTTCCACTGCTGCAGACCTGAGGTATGTTCTTAGCGTACACCGAGAGCGTTAGGCACAGCTCTTTGAGCTGATGTGCCACGTGCCTTTGTCATTTTTTATTCCCTTTCCCCCAGCATTACCTTGTGGTGAAACAGTAGCGTGTCAGACCCTGATGTCAGCAGTCAGGGTTCGATCCCAGTGGACACCACTTCAGGGGCAGCTGGGTTCTTCCTTTTGTTTGGTGTGTGTGCGTAGTTCCGTTATTTATTTTGAATTATTTATATTTACTTTCTCCATTAGGAACTTCCTGCACTTAACTCCTAAAACCTTCCATTTAATACAGTTTGCCATTACCTAGGCAAATCGTAACAGAAGCCCAGTAAAATGAAGTGTTTCCATTGTTAGATCAGATACCTGTAGGTCTGCACCTACTGAATGTAAAAATCAGCTTTTACCTGTACCATCCAGATACACCTGGATTTTGTATCACATGATGCAACACTAGTAAGAAGCTCATGATTTTATTCCGACTTTGGGAATGTGCCTGCAACAGTGAAATCACTTGAAAAGTCATTTGGTGTAAGGCCGGTATTAGGTACACAGCGATCCCCAAAATCAACAGTGAGACCAACACTGAAGCCATGGTGAGAAAAAATAAATCCTGTATAGAAAACATGCATCAAGATGCTTTGATAATTATTTTATTTTATTATATCACATCATAATCAAATCGAATTGTGAGGTGCTTAGACATCAGCACTCGGGATCAATCGAAAAATTCAAAATAATTGGTGCTTTTCTTGTTTAAAAAAATGTAAAAGATTCTATAGTCTTTTTGTTTGATAGAAACTAGGAATTTTAAATACATATGGAAACATTATGCGTGATTGCGTGCTTTGGCGTTAAAAAAAGTAATTGCATTAGATGGCATTTGGGTACGTTTTAGTCACAAGTGCCTAATTATTTGTCTGGTGAGATTATATACATGTAGTCTCCGTTTCATGATGGTCCGATTTGTGATATTTTGATTTTACAATGGGAATCCAATAGTACACAACACACATCCCGGAGAAACTGTACTCTGAATCTTGATTTTTCCCCGGCAAGTGATAAACAGTATGATACTCTCCCACACTCTCCTGTGCTGCTAAGCCATGTCAGGAGTGAACTCCCTGGGTCAAAAGTCCATTCAGTTCCTAGCTGAAATGCTAGTTGGAAATAAGACTCTAACTTTTGACTAAGGGACTAAAACAGCAGAAGAAACCCCATTGTTATAAATGGTAATCAACCAGACGATGGCTGCATCCGAAATGTCATATTTTAACAGTATGTACAGTGGTGCTTGGAAGTTTGTGAATCTTTTCGAATTTTCTATATTTCTGCATAAATATGACCTAAAACATCGTCAGACTTTCACACAAGTCCTAAAAGTAGATAAAGAGAACAAAGTTAAACAAATGAGACAAAAATATTATACTTCGTAATTTATTTATTGAGAAAAATGACTAATATTACATATTAGTGAGTGGCAAAAGTATGTGAACCCTAGGATTAGCAGTTAATTTGAAAGTGAAATTAGAGTCAGGTGTTTTAAATCAATGGGATGACAATCAGGTGTGAGTGGGCACCCTGCTTTATTTAAAGAACAGGGATCTATCAAAGTCTTCTCTTCACAACACGTTTGTGGAAGTGTATCATGGCACGAACAAAGAAGATTTCTGAGGACCTCAGATAAAGAGTTGTTGATGCTCATCAGGCTAGAAAAGACTACAAAACCATTCCTAAAGAGTTTGGACTCCACCAATCCACAGTCAGACAGATTGTGTACAAATGGAGGAGATTCAAGACCATTGTTACCCTCCCAAGGAGTGGGGAGTGGTCGACCAACAAGGATCACTTCAAGAGCAAGGCGTGTAATAGTTGACGATGTCACAAAGCATTGCAGGGTAACTTCTAAGCAACTGAAGGCTTTTCTCACATTGGCTAATGTTAATGCTCATGAGTCCACCATTAGAACAACACTGAACAACAATGGTGTACATGGCAGGTTTGCAAGGAGAAAGCCACTGTTCTCCAAAAAGAACATTGCTGGTCGTCAGTAGTTTGCTAAAGATCACGTGGACGAGCCAGAAGGCTATTGAAAGAATGTTTTGTTGACAGATGAGACCAAAATAGAACTTTTTGGTTTAAAAGAAAAAAGTGTTATGTTTGGAAAAAGGAAAACACTGCATTCCAGAATAAGAACCTTATCCCATCTGTGAAACATGGTGGTGGTAGTATCACGGTTTGGGCCTGTTTTGCTGCATCTGGGCCAGGACGGCTTGCCATCATTGTTGGAACAATGAATTCCTTTCTGAATTGATATCAGAGAATTCTAAAGGAAAATGTCCCATGAACTGAATCTCAAGAGAAGGTGGGTCCCATGCAGCAAGACAACGCCCCTAAGCACACAAGTCGTCGGTTCTACCAAAGAATAGTTAAAGAAGAATATATAAGTTCATGTTTTGGAATGGCCAAGTCAAAAAGTCCTGCCCTTAATCCAATGGAAATGCTGTGGAAAGGACTTCCTTTGAAGCGAGCAAGCTAATGTGAGGAAACCCACCAACATCCCCAGAGCTGAAGCTGTTCTGTACAGAGGAATGGGCTAAAACTCCTCCAAGCCGGTGTGCAGGACTGATCAACAGTTACAGGAAACCACAGGGGGGTCACACCAGAGGTAGTGAAAGCAAAGGTTCACATACTTTTGCCACGTCACTAAATATGTAATATTGGATCATTTTCCTCAACATTTTTGTCTCATTTGTTTTTGCTGGACTCTTTTTTTTTTTTATCTACTTTTTAGGATTGTAGTGAAAAATTGATGATGTTTTAGGTCATACTTATGCAGAAAATATAGAAAATTCTAAAGGGTTCTCAAATTTTCAATGCACCACTGTACTAGATTCCTTACAGTATGCACCGCTCGGACCTTTAAAGCAGTACCGCTCTTTCGGTACATGAGTGTGTAGAATGCACAAAACCTACTACCTGTTCTTGTGAAACGCTTAAGTATACTATTCAGTATGGAAGTACGCAGTTTTGGACGCAGTCCATGTTTTGTGTCTTGAAAGCGATAAAAGTGGCATCTAGTTCTGTCCTCAATCTGCATTGGCTATCGGCCGATCGTGCTGAAACACTGACCGGTCCATCTTTAGTTCTAAGCATGTTTATGGTAGCTAGTGTTCCAGTTTACAATCAGTAATTTTTATTGTTTTTTGCTACTGCTGAAGCAATTAATTGTTTTGGACATGGTAAAGAAGAAGATTTCGTCCATTCATGCTTGTAAAAAGGGAGGAGCTGAGGCCTCCTTTCACATAGATACAAGTGAGACAACAGTCATGGTGTCAGAAGAAAAGGAGGATTGGGAAAAAGTTCAGGATCCAGTGAACTGGGCAATGAGTGCGAGGACAGTTAAGGAGAGACACGGTGTTTGTTGCAGCATACGGTCTGAGAAAACTGCTGTGCACAATGTAATTAGAACAGAAACGGTTACACTTACAGGAACCAACTTCAGTAATAAAAGTCAGCACAACAACTGCCAAGTGTAGTTGAAGGGAATGTGCATAATGATACCAGCACCTATAATGACAGTGATTCTTCTGATTTGAACTTGACTTGCTGCTCACAAATGTACAGCGTTTATGGGAACTTGCATTTGAGTAAACATTTTTTAAATGATAAAAAAAAATGTATGACTGGAATGTATGTAGTGAAAAGGAGACGTTTTGTTCAGACAGTTATGCTATGACAGCATGGCTGATGGCTTAACATTTGATATACAGTCAAACCCTGTTACAGTATCTCATTCTGTAAGACGGTTTGGATAGTGATAACCTCAGCTATTTTCAATGGCATCTGCATAATACTGGATTTCCTGATGTACATTCCTGTTGGTTATCTATGCTTTGGATGTAGTGCCGCACTGCATACTGATACTAGAAAAGTATCTTGATCCCTTGCCATTAAAAATGGTAGGATACCTCATTTTATTAGTACCAGTACTTTAAAAATGACTGTGGTTTAAATGAAGTTTATTTCTGTGAGTTGCTTTGATGTGCCACAGGGGGGCAGTATGTGCGCACAGCACTCTGCATCTTCTCCCCTGCAGGTAAACACAGTGAATCAGAAGAGAAACTGGAGAGTTAATGGCTTCTAATTCTGGCGCTTTTTTCAGACCGTCCATGGCTTGTAGAGAAAGTACATGCAACAAGAGAAATATGGAATTATTTTAAGCTCATGAAGACAACAAAACCAGTCTGCAAAAGATGGTTTAAACCTACACAGACCAAGGGAGATAACACTAAGTACTAAGAGCTTGCAGAACGGCAGGTTAGTGAATATGATAGATATAACATTAGCTTCATGCACATGTTCTCAAATATACTCAGATGAGTGAGATACATTATGTCAGAAGCAAACTTTTTGACCATCTGAATTTGACAAGGAAGTTAAGGGCAATAATAACTTTATCTGGTTTTATCTTTTAATTAACATACCAGTGTGGTAAACATCACTTTACATGTTCACACGGGTAACATTAAGTGTACCATAATTAAAGCAAACTGCTTATAATTGGGCGTCCACAGTCACAAGTAGATCATCCATACCAATTATGAATATAATCAGTTTAAACTCAGCAGACTCAGTAGTACTGGTAATGGTAAGTATGGCATGCATATTTTCGTCAGTGATGATTTTTATTGCTAGAAAATGCTCAGTAGAAACTATTAACCAGTGAGATCTGGCTGCAAGTACAGAGTTAACTAGCCTGTCAAAGAAATGTCACAAACTCAAGGATACAGAGGAACATCAGATTACTGCTCACTGTGTAAAAGGTGACCTTTCTAATAAAACTATTTTCAATAATCAAATTATTAATGGATAAATTACATATTAATTGTCAACATGTATGCTATTGTTGCATTACTTTTCTTGATGTTTTAAGCTTTTGCCATGGTATCGTTTCAGTATCGGTATTGAGCTAATTTAGGCAGGTATCGTATTGAAGTCATAGTTTTGGTATCGCGGCTAATTGTATGAAACTTTACCTGTCTACTATGTTCCTCATGCGAACGCGTGTGTGTGGGTGTGTGTGTGTGTGTGTGGGTGGTGTGTGTGTGTGTGTGTATGTTAATACTGACTTTATTTAACAGATTGGATATTGGTCAGACTGTCTCTTAATCACGGTTGCAACTTCACTTGAAGCACGTTATTCAAACCGTAATAATCACCAAAAACACTTATTAACAGAGCAAAAAGTCATACATTTAATAATTATAAATGATCAGGTTGCAGGCTAACTTATTTGTTTAAGGAAATTAAATCTATAAGCGTGAAATGTGCTATGCCTTCTCAATGCTGCGGTGCGTCAGAATGAAAGCCCTGTCCAAGAACTTTTGCAATATCGCTTTCATATAGACTTAGACAATATAGTCAATTAAATTAGACTCGTGTTTCAATATGAAAAGAATAACTTCTGTTATTATAGTGAAGTACGTGCCGCATAATGTACGTCTGATCGCGTATACGTCTGTGGTCCTTTAAGTTTATTATCTGTATCATTACATACATTACCCTACTTAACCCATATAGTAGCTATAGTTGAAAACAGCTGTAATGACACACGTAACGGCGCAGACTCTGATGCAGAAGGTTTTATTAAACACAAAGTAGCGAGATGAGCACTTAACTATGAAGTTATGGATAAAGAATTGTGCAGCCATCTGGATGGTAAACAGCTGAGTAATCTGCGACTCTGAAGCAACAAGCGTTGAGAGTGTCAGAGCGTAATTATATTATTACATTACTATATGAAAGCCCTGATCTGAGGACAGTCAGCATACTTGTGTGAGTGAGAAAGAGGGGTGACTGCAGCGAGCTTCTCCAGTTTAATGTGGATTAGTTTAAAAGTTTATGGTTTAAAGTACTTTGTATTCCATCAAGCAAACGTGACTGATATTGAGTTATTGCGTTGGTGAGTGTTGAGGTATAACCTTATTATTCATGACTATCATGCATTGGGTTTCTAACATTATGTTATTTGTCCCAATCAACCACTACATTTATAACAGTCAGCAACAATAATGTTTGCATTAGCCTGATATTCTGCCTTATGCTTAACAATGTGCATGTGTCAGAATGTCATAGTTCCAAATCTGTACAGTTCATGACATGACATAGCATGCAAAGTTGTTAAGCATATATCTCACAGAGAACCCTAGTGTTTCTATAAAGTTCATACCTATTGACAAGTGTCTCACATTTATAGTAATTAATATTACAGTACGATTTGTTGTTGCGTCATCCAGGATATTAATTCTAAAGTTGTTACTTTATTCTTGTTTTTATTTCTTATGAACTGAGCTTGTACTCGGCCTGTATGGAGTTTGCATGTCGTCCCCTTGTTCTTGCGAGTGAGTATTCCTGTTCCCCACCACATCCCCACGACATGGGTTAGGTTAATTAGTTGCATTAAAGTAGTGGTTGACTGATATGGGTTTTTTAATTGGCAATATTTAGACACCAGGGTGACCTATGGCTGATATAATGCCGATATGTCATTTTCTTTTCAACCTATAAACCTAATAATAAAATGAAAGTCAAAATTGCTGAACTGCAATGAACACAGTAAATAGTTAAACAATGTTAGGCTAGTGAACATGATAGCAGACTTGTTTTTAATCCCAGTCCCAGTGAAGAGCAGCAGGTTTTAATGCAGGAAAAACGTTGTGTGCACAAATTTCGGCCAATGCCGATCATCTCAAAATGGCTTTAATTGGCCCGATTAATCGATTTCTACTCTATAAAGAGCCCCAGTGTGAATTTGTAGTATTCTGTTACGAATAGCCATCTTGTTGTGAATAGCTGTCATGTTGATGCGATATTGAACAGAACAAAATAAATTAATACATTTATATTCTTATAAAAAGAATATGGTAGATTTGCTGGCGTATAAGATGGTAAATCTTTGCTTAATTACAGAAATTGCGTGAGTTGCGTGGCACTTTGCTCATGCAGTGCTCTGAAGTATGTCACATCTCATTCTGAAATGTTGCAACTTAAATTATGTTATGAACAACTGAAATGGGTTTTATTTCTATATTCATATATGCCCCCGAAACAGGAACTGACCAAATGACCAAACTGACCAATTGTTCTTTATAAGTGTATCATTTGAAACACCAGTCGACTAACAGACTTTAGCAGTGGGTTTTACTGATACAGGTTTTAATGAGTCAAACAGACAGAAAGCATTCAGAGTCACATGCTGCTTCGTGTAGGAGGGTTATTGAGTTGATTAAAAAAATATGAGCTATGTTATATTTGGAGAAATTTGAATAGAGAGCAAAACCATTATACATACACACACATGCACACAAGACAATACTCTGTTTAAGCAATCAATTTTATTGTTTTAAAGACTTAGACACTGTTTAGCTCTGCATAACAATGCAGTTATATTGCCTGACCTTTGCTTCAATATACTGTATATAGTAGACATGGCACGTAATAAACCAGTACAGCCGTCTTAATGTGGTATGATTTGCTTTGCTTTGACTATTTTAAAGGAAAGATTTTGTAAAATCTTTGCAGCCTTGGTGAGATTTTAGAAAACACCATATAAAATAGCTGTGATAGTGGTGTAATAGTATGCCATGTACACAGTATCATATATATGGTAACATATAATAATATATAAAGTCATGAAGGCCATAAGATTAATATAAAAATGACATAAGATTTTATCTTGTTAAATATAAATATAAATACATGGCATGGTTTTTGTCATTGTCTTCAACCCAGCTGTTTGACAGGGATGTTCATACAGTGATGTGAGGGGAAACAATTCTCCATTGTGTTATGCACTGAAAAAAGACTGAAAATCATTGTTTTGTCATTGTCTTTGTTTTTAAAGGCTTTGGTGTAGTTTTTACAAGACAACGTTTTATTTTGGGTTTTAAGTACGCTTGGAAACACAAATCTTGGTGCCAGCTGGAAAATTGTATATGTGGTTAGGCAAGGATGGAACTAAATGAAGAAACTTTATAGAGAAAATATCTGATAAACATGCTGTCCATGTTTTGTAAGGCTGCTGAAAACAAGACTAGTTATATATTTAAAAAATTCACTGTCTACTCTCTGCTTATGGAGAGTTTAAGAGGAACAACATTTTTTTATTTAAATGTTGGCACGCAAAAATATTGTTGTTGTTGTTGGTACTGTCACATTATTATATAACAATTTGATTTGAACTTTGACTTGATTTGAACTTATTTCTCCTGTCTAATCCCTCTAAAAAAAGTTATCCTCTTTAATTTTCCTCTGTGTATTCCTAATGAAACACTTGAACGTATATGAATGTGATATGGCAAATTGGTGGTTCCAATAAAATGAACCAAAAGTCTCTCAAGAACAACTTATTGTAATTTGAGTGGACATTAGAACAGGATCTGGATAGGTATCATACAGAACCTCAGCTTCATTTGATCAAAGCACTTACAACAATGGTGTCACGAACCGGATAAGCAGGGACAAGGGAAACGGACATAGGTGCAAGTGTACTGGGTTTATTTACAGTGAACAGCGTGAAACAAGCATACAAACCACATAACTAAACAGATAACTAGCAAAACACACAGATATAAAGCATAAGACAAAGCTAAACTAGGCAAACGCAATACAAACATGCAAACATACAACAGCAATGCTGACACACAACAGCAGCCCCACCTGCCTGGCTGGAAGCAGAAAGGCAGGGGGAGCTAAAACCGAATTGCATCCTGTTACATAACCCCCCTCTAAAGACGCGGCTCCGAAGCCCAAAAAGAACATGAAAAAAGAGAAAGCTAGGAAACAGGACTAACCCCAAGAAAGCAGAGCAAAAACACTGACCGAGAACAAGGCAGGGGGCCAAAACAGAGGAGGGACAAGACACAAAGATTAAACAAAACAGGAGACAAAAATGAGGACGAAGAGACTGGGCTGGGCAGGCCACACAGGCACAGATCCGACCAAGGGGCAAAGGTCCTCCAAGGGAGTCTCATGTAGCCTGCCCGACACCCCGTCAATGGGCCAACAATTGGTCCCGGTAAAAATGTCCCCTGATAGCAGCGGGAGACCCCCGAGGAGATACAGGCTTTGCCCTCCACCAGGGGGGTTGTGGTCCATGGATCTGAAGTCTGCAGAACCCCAGGGGCGGCAGTGGTCGGCGTCTTGCAACTGGCGAGCCAGGGTTGCAGTCTTGCAGCTGCCGAGGCGGGGGTCCGCCGTCTGCACCTAGCGAGCAGTGTCGCCGTCGCGCTGCTGCTGAACGAACGGGGTCGCCGGGTCTTTGCAGCTGGCAGAGCGACCCTTTATCCTGTTACAAATAGATTGCTCCAGGACACTTTTGTGGCACTCTTTTAACATATTCTGAGGTATTGGAATGGAGGAGAGAAACAGTAGTGTTTCCTCCAGCAATAAGTGCTAAGGAGATATACTGACATTCTTACCAAGAAAAGGAGAGCCTGATGCTTAAGGAACTGGCACCCAGTATCATTACTCACTGGGAGACTGTAAGATCTGTCTTAAGCAATAACAAGCACTCAGAAGGAAATTAATTGTGACAATTATCAGTGAAGAACCAAGTCCTACTGCATCCCAAACAAACCAGTTATTTAAAAGACATTATTACATACAGCTACCAAAAAACATTTTAAGTTGACAGTTTTCTTTCCCTGAACCAAGAAAAGGTTTTTTGACAGAGTGGATGTTAATATCTTAAGACCTTGGAAGCTTTTGGTCTCAGTCCAAAATGTACATCACTGATCAAGCTGTTATTAAATAATATTTACAGTGTGTATTAAAATATTAATGATTCTTTAACAAAATCAAATCTTTTGAAGTTGCTAGGGATATTCAGCAAGGTTGCACTCTATACTGCTCTCACAGTCAAAACCTTGCTGATGTTCCTAAGGAAAATTCTTTGTGGCGTTGTTAACCCAGGTTTACTGGCATCTTAACACCAGTTACATCAACAGTGAATGCCTAATGATGTCACTGTTTTAATTAAAAACTAAAAGGACAATGAAATATGTTTCAAGGCTTTAGGCGTAAGCCTAACTGCACATCCTTTTTCTTGGTGATAGACAAAATGCAGTGCCTCCACATTTGCCGCATTATATAATAGATGTTCTAGCAATGGTTTTAAGTTCACGGAAACATTTTTGGCACTATAATGTACATAATAAGAACTGGTCTACTGGATAATAGGAGGGCTCCAGGAAGTGGAAACGGTGCACTCTTCTGTAGTTTTAGCATATAGAGAGAAAGCTTGGGCAATCAACATCAAAAACACAAAACTTCAGTTGCTTTAGAGTAAAAAAGAGAAAGCATTTCACAAATTCAAAAAAAAGTTTTCGTAAATTGTTTTCTGGGTTGGTCATCACTGGCGTCCGTCAGGTATTTTATACCTCCCAGTAGGAGAGGGCAGGGCAAGATGTGATTCATGTGAAAGAATCGAAGAGAATCAAAGCCATGAGACTCTAAAAACCTAGCAGAAAATTCTGTATTGTTCAAGCAGTGCCCCATGAATTTATTTTAGCTTATCCATTATTCTAGGAGGAACATGGCTTGAGGTGGAGAACAGTTATGGTGTCGAGGAACCTATTTTTACAATCCTCTTTTTTTTGCCATCCAACATGCTGAAACAAAACTCTCTTGACACTGGTTTTTTATCTGGAATGTTAAAAATATGACCCACTGGAAGGATTATGGTTACGCTAAACACACCTTTAGTCATTTAGCAGACACTGTTATCCAGAGTGCCTTACTTGATGCAGTCTTCCACATTAATTCCAGCAGTTGTGTGATTAAGTACCTCAAGGGCACCAGTCTCATTCAGCATAGCCCATACCTTACTTTACCTTACCGCACCTTAGCTGCTGCGCCACCCTCAGTCCAGTGTGCTTTTACCCAAATGCTGTCACTTTCTAGAAATAAACTTCTTAACCACCTGTTTAAAACCAAAAGCATTCCTCAGTTAAAAGTAAAATAAAAAAATCTGTAAAATGGACAACTACAAGAGCCAGTTTACTACAATTAAAATTGTAGTAGGACTTAGACAACTGAGGGAATGTATAGGACTCCAATGTTTACACTTAATTCTCAGTTTCTGAGAGGGTATTTCCTTTTGAAAGAATATGGTGTAAGCAGTCTATTGGACTTACGGTGTAGGACGCTTTATTGTGTGATTAACACACTTTTGTCAACGAATAAAAACAAGACGAAAATGTTTGGCAATGAACGAACATCCAATCAGATCTGATTTTAGTTTTGTGGAAAGCTAGGGGTCAAGTTAGGAAAAAGATCCAATCAAATAACTGTTAGCAATATGTGGAAAGGTGGGACAAGTTGTGTGGAGATCCGATCAGTAATGCAGTAAGATTACAAACATTTGATCTGACCCTGGGAAGACCGTACTACTAGCATCTGTACTGGGTCCTCATGAAACCAACTCGACCCAATGTCAAAACATAGGAGAAAAAGGCGAATCGATATATATGCACATTTCTCATTTGACTTCAAGGAAACAAGGACTCAAACTTGAAACAACATCTGCAGGGATATCACCCTGAAACTGCAATCAAGCTCTCCGCACGTACAGTGGTGCTTGAATTTTGTGAACCCTTAGAAATTTTCTATATTTCTGCATAAATATGACCTAATCACATCATCAAGTCCTTAAAAGTAGATAAAGAGAACCCAGTTAATTAATGAGAACATAAATATTATACTTGGGTCCATTTTATTTATTGAGAAAAATGATCTAATCTTTACATATTAGTGAGTGGCAAAGTATGTGAACCTTTGCTTTCAGTATCTAGTGTGACCCCACTCCCCCCCCCCCCCACTAATAGTATTTATTGGATCATTTTCCTCAATAAATAAATGACCAAGTATAATATTTTGTTTCATTTGTTTAACTACGTTCTCTTAACTGGGTTCTCTTTACCTACTTTTAGGACTTTTGTGAAAATCTGATGATGTTAGGTCATATTTATGTAAAAATATTAAACATTTTAAAGGATTCACAAACTTTCAAACCCCACTGTATGTGATGTTTTTTAGTTATTTAAAGTAATTATGTTGATTTTTGTTTTTTGTCAGTGGTCATTAAATAAAGGCATGATGAAATCTCTCACATCTCAGGTTTGTTCCTGATGCCTTCATAAGTGAACTGTGTTACTCAGACGTGCACTAGGTTAAGTTCATTAGTGAATGCAGTAGCCTTCATCATTGTACTGTGTCTGGTCTTTGTCACTCGATGGAGCTGGACTTGGTGAACTGAACTGGTGTTCGTCAGTAGATTGTGCTTGGTGTTTCTCATGGTACTAGGTTTGGTAATTATTATTGGACTGGGTTTTTTAAAAAAGTGTTCTTTATAAGTGGACTGTGTTGGTCTTCGTAAGCTGACAGGGTTTGCTCTCAATAAGTGGAGTGTCAGAGTGACTTCTGGAGCTGTGTCTTCAATCCACCTATTTCACATACAGAGAGCAGTACTATAAGCAGAAACATGGGTGCACCATGGGCTCCCCAGTTTCACCCATCGTGGCCAACCTGTATATGGAAGAAGTCGAAAAAACGGCACTAAGATCCTATTCAGGAACACCACTCAGCCATTGGGTCAGATCTCACGAAGTACCACATTTTACCGACCACATCAACTCAGTGGACAAACACATTAAGTTCACCAGGGAGGATGTGAAGAACGGCAGGTTAGCCTTCTTGGATTGTGAGGTTGTGATTGGAGATGGGGGACGATTAAAGTCGATGTTTACCGTAAGCCAACACATACGGATCAGTACTTAAGGTTTGACTCTCATCATCCACTGGAGCACAAACTAGGAGTCATCAGGACACTGTACCACCGAGCAGACAGCGTCCCCACTGACACAGCGGCCAAAGATGGAGAGAAATCTCACATCAAGCAGGCCCTGGGCAAATGTGGTTATCCGAACTGGGCCTTTGTCAAAGCCGGTAAGACGCCCAAACAGTGCTCCAGCAGATCGACGAGATGAGAACAACAACCGCAGTCTAAGCGTAAACCAGTGGTGAGTCCATATGTGGCAGGAACATCTGAACAATTGAGACGCATATTTTCCAAACACCACGTTCAAACACCGTGTTCAAACCCCAAAACAAGCTACGCCAGAAAACTGGTCCACCCCAAGGATTGGGTCCCCCAGCACAAACAGAGTAATGTAGTGTACGCTGTTAAGTGCCAGGAGGATTGCCAGGAACTGTACATCGGGGAAACCAAACAGCCACTGGCGAAACGGATGGCACAACATAGCAGAGCTACCTCATCAGGTCAGGACTCTGCGGTTTACACCCACCTACAGGCCAGTGGCCACTCTTTCAAGGATGAAGACGTGCAATCCTTGATGGGGAGGAACGATTTTTTTTGTTTTGAACGCGGATTTAAAAGAAGCCATTTTGTAAAAAGGGAACGTCCATCCCTGAACGAGGAGGGGGCCTCAGAGTCCACTCCTAACCATCATTTACAATGGAGCCATCGGCAGCCCTTTCCCCAATCCTGTGTGAATGGCACACGTGGCCATTGTCATTAATGGTTATGGTAATCTGCATATCACCGGTCCCATTGTTATGTAATGGTGCTGGTACCAGTCGTTATGCAAAGGTGCTATATATAAGATTGGGGAAGTTTTCCAACTGCTGAGACTGAAGAAGATGAATGACGAAACGTTTCTCCCACAAAACCTTATGTCCAGATGAACAGATTCGACTTCTTGGATGTAATAAAAATAGTGGAACATTAGGTATTTTTTCATTATTAAATTATTAAACAATCCTAATTCATATAACATGTTATGCACAAATTACTTCTATTAATAAAGCTAACTGTTTCTTTTTCTTTTTATTGTTTTTGATCCTCTGTATTACCCAGCTTTTCTAACATTTGTCCTTAATATTGCCTCAGAAAATCTTCGGTGTTAACATTTCACTCCTCTTTTAACATTTAATGAATGTAGACAAAGCTATTCATATGAAATCAGTTGTCTCTGCCCCGGCCTGGTGCCAGGCCCAACAGGTGAAGCTTGAGGCTCAGCAACCTTGTGTAGTTATCCCAATGAGTCAGGCCTACTTCCGTCTGCAGGAGGAGGGCAGCAGGGTTGTGTTGAATGACATGTCAGTTGGCATAATTATATGGTTGAGTACTGTTTCCTAGTGATCATCCCTGCTGCCTTACATAGAGAGCATCCAAACTAAAACGAGACAGCCTACCCATTGCATCACCAAGCTTTCACACCCCTTGCAAGCTGCCAGTGAGTCTGTTTACATGTACTTAATAATGTACTAACTCTAATAAATCGAATAGCGGCAGAAAATCAGATTTTGTCAGTAGTCCGATCAAAGAGTATAGAATCACTCAGCAATCAGATAATGGGAAATCTTCTGTTTTATAACAATCATATTTCTACTTTGCAACCAGCCAATAATATAACAGAAGGATGTGACATGAACTACAAACTTTAATCTTTAAACTACAAACTTTAATCATTTCTCAAGCATAAATTGTGTTTGTCTCCACAAAATTGATATTGAACGGAAAGCCATTTTGCTGGTGCTGCGTTTATTTCCAGGGCTGTCAGATCCCGCGAGAGAAACAAGTAACAAGGTCTCTGTAAATACACCCAAAATAAACAAAATCTCTTAGAATAAGAGGACCTGGCAACCTGTTTTAAGGATATACATGCCCTGAGAAATCCGATTTACTGTGTTAAATTCCAGCTCTCTTTATCGGATTACTTCTTTTTGGAGGAACCGTGAAAAGATGATAAAATTTAAGAAAAACGTTGTTTTGTTTTATTATTGCACCAGAACAGGTAAGGTGTTCATGGGAAGCAGTTGTGAGAACGAAATATAAAGTCTGAATTCTGTTTTATCAAAATTTGAATACATCAAATACACCACAAGGGCAATCCTAAATAAATACGTCAAATACAGAACTAGAGGAGGTGCAGGAAGTGCTGTTATTTTCTATTACTTTTTAACATTTCAACTAAAAAGCAAGTCAGATCTATTTATGTAGCACTTTTGTTAACAATGGAGCATTGTCTCAAAGCAATCTTTACATGTTTAGATTATCTCCTAATAACTACGTCAATCGCCTAGGGCGACAGTGGCAAGAAAAACTCCCTAGTTCTAGGAAGAAACCTTGGGGAGGACCAAGACTCAAAAGGGGAACCCAACCTCCTTGGCGGCGTAGATTGATAAATCTAAGAGCGAACTAACTAAGTCAAAAAGCGACTAAAAAAACGTCAATTTACCTAGTTAACAGATATAGCATCTAAAAAAATTCATTAATATATTTTATTTTTTTATTTTTGTGTGTTTTTTATTTTATTTGCTTTTTAATAGAAAATAACCCAAAAGCTTTGTGCCACAGGTAATCACTCGATGTGTGTGTCTCGCTAAAACTAATAATCATGAACCATATCAAACTAAAGGTTTAAGGTAAGCTTGTCAACGTATGTAGTAGTTGACTAGCAAGCTGACAGCAGTTATAACTTTATTGTTAACTCTTAATAACTTTAATGTATAGCTCTTTTATTATAAATATTGCTATTGGTTCTAAAATTGAAATGTGCCTGAAATAGCATGGTTCTGACCATGGACTGACATTTTTCTTTCTTGTACATTATTCCATTTACTTGATACATCAGCTCTTTTACAGGCTCTAAGATACAGAATGTCGTGGGTATGTAGGTGGAGAAATGGACTCTGTCCCAAACGCATGTGTTTAATGCCATGTGCCCTGTTGGCCTCTTGTTGACATCACCAAAGAGCAGACTTGGATTTGGAACTGGGCTTTGGTAACCTAAAGGAGGAGTTTTGAAAAAATTATGATATGAACCCAGAATATGTATTGGAAATAATACAAAAGAAACAAATTAAACTTTTATATTTTACTTGTGTATATTGATCCTATAGTCAATTTTTTATTCCGTTTTTTAAAAAGTACCCTGACAGAACACAGTTTAATTCAGATTAACTCTGGATCTTGTTTATAATTATGATGCAGTTTTTCATTTCTTTGTACTGCCTCTGTCTCTCCGCTCGAGCCCTAATAAAGGTTCCTAATAATAAATGAATGCCTGAAACAGCCGATTAATTAACTTTACGTAACTAATCACTTTTTATAGTAAAAGCCATACATATAGTCTTTGGGCTGAGTGAATCAATGCACTGCACACAGCTTTACAATGAAATGATTTTACCTACCTTAAATAGTAAAAATGAAAATAAATACTTGCCAATTACTGTGATTATGAAATAAGTGAATGTATGGGAAGCACTGCAGTATCTTGGCTAGTTAGTCAATACGTGGTACTATACAGTGTCCCATATTGCATTGCTACGTATGGTTTGGTGTTTGGGCAACATCCAGATCACATAACTTGCCATTTCAGAGAATGTATCATGGACGTTAAGTGAGGCATACCTATACAGTGGTGTCTTCTTGACCACCTTAGAACTCGTCTAATTTGGTTCTCGACCCATTTTGACTAGAAAAATTTGTCTCCATTCTTGTCGTTTGCTTTGTACTCGGCGCACTTGGTTGAACTTGTATGAGTTGAGCCCCGCGATTCATTATTCATGAGTCATGATTCAGTAGACAGTGATTCAGTTGACAATAACCTTCACAGAAGATCTCTGCTACTTCTTAGCTGTTTCTCTTTGTTTTTACATCTACAGTGCTGTATTCTTAGTGCAAAGAAGTCTCCATGGATCATAAAAAGGTTAGTTTATAAGAGCCAACTGAAAGCAAAACAGGAATTGAATGATCTAGAACGCAGGCTGCAGTTAGCTTAGCAGCTATGCTACTGCCTGGAGTTTAAGTAAGCAAAACGCTTTTACTTTTCACTTTCAATATATAACTCGCTAAATTACATGAGATTTTTCAAAATTTTATTATAAACTAAGCTTTGTGTTAATGGTTTTGGACAACTGTAGGTTATTGTAAGTGTTTGAAACATTAATGTACTTATCATTACTTATCGTAGTATCCTTTCCGTATCTCTGCTATGATACAGTATAGACCGCTCTGCCACACACTTCTCAGTTCATCATACATTTAACTTTTGATTTGTCAGAACGTATCCCCATCATAAATCAGGGAGCACCTATACAATACAACTCCATTAATGCATATAATACCTTATACAGTGTGGATTTTCTGAGAGTCTGGAATGGATTCATTCAAGTTACATTATTCCTTATGGGGAAAATTTTCGGTTCCTGACAAGCCTTCTGGAACAAATTAATGATGAGAACCGAGGTACCACTGTATAGCATTTAAGACAAAAACACAAATTCACAATTATCCACCATCAGTAATTGTTTTTCTTCAAAAGCCTTGTCACCATTGCTTTGGTTTTGCCTTAAAATTCAAGGGTACATTGGATGCTGCCTTAAAATTACGGTAAAATTAAATAGTCGTAGGCAGGAAACGGATTAGCCTACTCTTTTGTTGGTAAACATATTCATTCATGATACAAAAGCTTTCCATTTAAGACTTTGACCTTTAAAATGACATTTAAACTGTAAAAGTTGGGAGCCTAGCACATTTCTTATAGCTGGTATCAGCCTTTCATCAAATGGTGAATTCCACAGTGTGCAGGATGTTACATGCATGTCTGTACAGTGTTATATTTTCAGGGTTGATGTGTTCTGTGGTCTTGGGGCCCAAAAGTCATTCTTTCCATGGAGCCCAAAATCCCTGGTGGCACCCCAGCATGTGTATGTGTGGGCCAAGTTTACATATCATTGTGAGGACCAGATGTTTCCACAAGGATAAAGAGATCTTACATTTTTTCACCTTGTGTGCACATTTTTCCGGTCCTCATGAGGAAAACTGCCTTTAGCAATACAAAAACTATGACTTTATTTTGAAAAACCAAAGGAGCCAAAAGATTTGTATTGTTAGACTGAGGTTAAGGTTAAGCTGAGGATTAGGTGTAAGTGTAGAATTAATAAGCTACCGCAATCATTATGGGAATTTGAAGTCCAGGAAATGATGTTTACCAGGACTGAGTGTGAGCTTGTTTGTGTATGTGTGAAGTTATAGCAAAGGACAGTACAAGTGCTGAATGGGGACAGAGACAAGTAGGTCTACTTGGCATTCCAGGTGGTTAATCATAAATGTTGCTAAGAGGGTTTTGGGTGAGGATAGCAGTGGTGTGTGTGTGTGTGTGTGTGTGTGTGTGTGAGATGTGTATGAAATGTGCTTATGTATTTGATGGCATGCAGAGACATTTAGCTTTGAAGTGGCTAATCAGAGCTGTATGTGTGTGCGTGTTGGCTGTGGGCTGATTTGAGTGTGACAGCATGGCAGAGAATGCCTTATTCGGAATGGCATTTAGTCTTTTCTGTTTTCTGTGACTGAACCATTTAGTATACACACCGCAGCACCAAAAGTACACCCCTAGACAAAAACGAGGTTCAAACCCAAAAGTGCAAAAAAATCTTTTAATGGTCCTCATCATTTGTCAGAAAATTAGCAAGAACTAAGAAAATGCACTCCTGAAACATGCATCACCATTTTCTCAACTGTTGGTGGTTAAAGCTGGAAACGGGTGCAATGACTTACATAGTCTTCTTGTAGACAAAGTCATAAAAAGATTTAGAGAGTTGTATGCTAACACCTTGACACTTTTTGGGCATTGCCCTTTTCTCTTTCAGCATAGCAGTGCTCACCTGCACAAAGTGAGTTCCAAAAACACCACAAACGCTTGGTGGGTTTGAACTTGACAATATCTATCTTTCAGTTTGCTGCTGCATGTTCATTTTAGGAACATCCAGAGCCTGTCTTTATGTGTAAATTGGAATAAATACAAATCTGTGTTACTCATCCTGGAATGTCACCTTTTTAATCAGGTTGGAGGTTGTGAATAAACCACTCTGTCCTTCTTTTTTTCTTATTTTTCATTCTCACTTTGAAGCTGGTAAATTCAGTTATACGGAAATCCCATGTGGGAGTGAGATACAGCCACATAAGCCATGGATAAACAAATAAGAAATAAAGAGTAACAGAGTTAGAGAGCCACATTTTAATAACCTCCTTTCTTATTTCTGTTTATTTGTTCTGTTTTTTTACGATTCTTTTAATTTTTTTTTCTTCTTTTTTCATTTCTGTGGTTTTTCTCTTTTACATCTGTTTTGTTTTTGCCTTTCGTCCACTCATACAGTGGGGCAAAAAAGTATTTAGTCAGCCACTGATTGTGCACGTTCTCCTACTTAGAAAGATGAGAGAGGTCTGTAATTTTCATCATAGCTACACTTCAACTATGAGAGACATAATGAGGAAAGAAAATCCAGGAAATCACATTGTAGGATTTTTAAAGAATTTAATTGTAAATTATGTTGGAAAATAAGTATTTGGTCACCCACAAACAAGCAAGATTTCTGGCTCTCACAGACCTGTAGCTTCTTCTTTAAGAAGCTCTTCTGTCCTCCACTCGTTACCTGTATTAATGGCACCTGTTTGACCTCGTTATCTGTATAAAAGACACCTGTCCACAGCCTCAAACAGTCAGACTCCAAACTCAACCATGGCCAAGACCAAAGAGCTGTCGAAGGACACCAGGAAGAAAATTGTAGACCTGCACCAGGCTGGGAAGAGTGAATCTACAGTAGGCAAGCAGGTGGTTGTGAATCAACTGTGGGAGCAATTGTAAGACATACAAGACCATTGATAATCTCCCTCGAACCATGGGGGGTGGAAAACATCATGCTTTGGGGCTGTTTTTCTGCGAAGGGGACAGGACAACTGATCCGTGTTAAGGGAAGAATGAATGGGGAGTGGCTCCGTAAAAAGCATTTCAAGGTCCTGCAGTGACCTAGCCAGTCTCCAGACCTCAGCCCCATAGAAAATGTGTGGAGGGAGTTGAAAGTCCGTGTTGCCCCAAAAACATCACTGCTCTAGAGGAGATCTGCATGGAGGAATGGGCCCAAAATACCAGCTACAGTGTGTGCCAGCCTGGTGAAGACTTACAGGAAACATTTGACCTCTGTCATTGGCAACAAAGGTTATGTTACAAAGTATGTGTGTGAACCAAATTTATTGACCAAATACTTATTTTCCACCATAATTTACAATAAAATTCTTTTAAAAATCCTACAATGTGATTTCCTGGATTTTTTTTTCTCATTTTGTCTCTCATAGTTGAAGTGTAGCCTATGATGAAAATTACAGACCTCTCTCATCTTTCTAAGTAGGAGAACTTGCACAATCAGTGGCTGACTAAATACGTTTTTTGCCCCACTGTATGACTTGTGACAAGAAACTGTCTTCACAACCTCACCTAAGTTTGGCTGTTCCTCCTCCAGTTTTTTCTCCAGTTTTAAACCTTCTACACAGCTGTTTCTGTTTCAGTTAATGATTGTATTTCTATCCATATATGAAAATGATGTTTAGTATAATCAGTTAATCATACACCTAATTTATAATCCTACTAAATCCCTGACTTTCAGCAAGTGTAACTAGAAGAATTTATGCTGTTTTGAAGGCAAATGGTGGTCACACCAAATATTGTTTTGATTTAGATTCCTTTTTTGTTCATTCACTTTGCATTTTGTTAACTGACAAAAATAAACTATGAACACTTCTATCTTTGAAAGCATCCTTACTTTACAGCACTTTGTCCACATCTGCCTAAAAGTTTTGCACAGTATTGTAAAATCTGTGGGTTTTTTTGACATATGTTCTCAGAAGAAATGTAAATTATATAGAGGTCAGTTAGATGGCAGCGATTGTGTTTTAGACAGTGCTTTAGACTTCGAAATACTAATTGTAAGGCTACAAGGATGAATTTTGGCCACTGTTGGGCCTTTCAGCAAGACCACTAATCTTCAGCTGGCCAGTAAAGTCTGATTTAGGTTGTTTGCTAAGTGCTGAAAATGTAGATTTTTCCATAAGATGATTCAGTAGGCTTCTACCTAAAGTTTGAAGTGCAGAATCTACCTAAAAGTATGAATTCAGTGACCTCTGTAGGTTTAGTTTTTAAGATAGAGTTTTGGTCTTTTTCTGAAGGAGAAACACATTATTGTTGCCATTAAGTGGGGGTGGTTTTGACGAAAACCATTGATAAGAAATTTGTAATTATATGAATGCCCTACATGTCTTGATAGTTAGTTGACAGAGTTAACAACAATCACAGACCAATTTGAAAGTAGGTAATTTATATACAGGCTAAAGACCACAGGGTCTAAAATGGAGTGTTAGTGAACCCCCATACAGGTCACATGTTGAAAAGTTATTACAGTGTACAATTTTACAAATTTTATAATCTAGTCTCGCCATTTCAGTTGAATGTGGATGTTGAAACCAGAATGTGGTTGTTGTCAGCCAGAGGAAAACTCCTCTCACAATCTTCCCTCTGTTTAAAAAGAGCTTCACATACAAAATAGAAACATAAAAACAATGACAAAAATTCAGCAGACTGCCACTGCACTGTTGTCTTGGTATGGAACTGAATTTGTGTGACAGTAATGGAGGTTTTGACTCAGTTCTGCTACTACATTTTCAAGGATGTTTTCAAGGAGTATAGCAAATTTACTTCAATCAAAGTTTATTTTTCTAATTTTAGTTTGCTATTAATCTAATTAACAACAGTATTATTTTAAGAACCTTTTAACACATCCTTAAGATGGTTATCCATAACTCTGGATATGAGTCCCCAGAACAGATCTCTCTTTCACACACACACACACACACACACAGTCACCCACCATGAGAGATTTCAGACTTACCAAAACATCACAAACACACACTGACAACCAGATTTCATTTTTCACACGACTGCATCTGTTGGCAACTCTGTGTGTGTTTGTGTGTGTTTGTGTGTGTGTGTGTGTGTTTGTGAGTGTGTGAGCTAAATCCCATTAGTGTGTTTGGGTCCAGGCTGATTTCCCATGATGCAGCACAGCGTGTCTCTGCAGGCTGGACTGATGAGAGCGAGAGCTTCTTCTTTCAGCCAACATCTATGCTTTCTTGTATAATATAATATAATATAATATAATATAATATAATATAATATAATTAATATAATAGTGCATAAGTGGTATATACTAATTTATTACTACAGCCATATGGCCAACAAATTAAATACTCATACGATGTACACTCCTGGGCAAAAAAGAAAAGGCTAACTCTTAACTGCTAAATATTAAGCTTTAAATTGTCCTAACCAAAAATTATTGTCAGAAAATGAGTAAGAACTAAGAAAATGCACTCCTGAGAGTTGTGACACCATTTGCTTGTCACTGCTTGTTGCTGTTGGGAGAAAAAGCTGGAAACAGGGAAACTCACTTACATGGTCTTCTTGTACACAGGTAAAACCATTAAAAAATGTAAATGTTTGATATAAAACTCAAACTAACACGTCTGGGGGTTCAAAATTTTCTAAAGCATTGTTTTATATCTTTTGTATTAGTTATATAGATTATATATATATCTTAAATGATTAGTCATTAGCTGGTAATCTGCCATACCTGATGTAGCCCAGAACAAGCCTGAAAACAAGCTCATAAATAAAATGAAACCAGGAGCGACAGCAATCGACAGATCAAGATCTACAGTTTGCAGCCTTGGGAGTCCCAAGGTAAAATCTACTCTCAAAAAGCAAAGTTGCTGTCAGAAACCACATAGCTGGTCTTCATCAGGCTAACTGCAGCTATTCTGAAATTTACAAGACCCTAAAGACACAGCAAATCCATATTTCATTATCAGCTAATAAGAGAATAGGTCCATGCTTTGAAACAACAGAAAGAAAGGATCTGGGAGGCCCAAAGCTTCTTCAAGTAGAGATGGCCACCTGCTGAAATTTACAGTTCTCAAGGACAGGAAAAAAGGCTAGAAGATGAAAAGCTATTGCTGTCTAAGAAAAACATTAAGGACAGAATGAATTTCTAGGAGAATATGGAAAGTTTGATTCAGAGTGGTTCAGTTGTGTGGACTGTTGAATCATGGTTTGAGTTGCGTAGTGATGTTCCAGAGAGGTGTTTTTGAAGATCTGGTGAGAAATACAACAGTGAATGCATATCTGCTATCAGTAAGCATGTAGGTAGATGTTCCATGGTGTGAGGCGCCTTTTCAACTGCTGCTACTGGTGAGCTGCTTCACCATCAAAAGTCATTTAATGCTGCAGAAAGGCTTGCTTTGCAGAGTTCAACAGTTTTTTAATCACCAATGATCGCATGCTATTTTTCAAAAAGAATGCTTCTACTATTACTGCGAAGACCACCAAAAAGTGGCTTGAGAACAAGTTCATCAGGGACCAGATTGGATCCCCACAGAGAATATTTGTTCTCATGTTAAACCCAAACTATCTGGGAAACATTTTTCAACTACACGCCAGTTGTTTGAAGCCATTCCCATTGAATAAAACAGCACTGGCTCTTTTTCTGTAAAAGCTATCCGCAAGTTTACCCACAAGTCTTAAGCAATTAAAGGAATGGGAAAGGGAAACTGGAAATGTATCCCAAACTAAGTTACTTAATTTATTTGTATAATTCTTGCCACTTTCCTGAGCAGTTTTCTGTCGAGACCATTAAATGTTTAATATTTTTGCAATTTTGGATTTGGCCCATTTTTTTTGCACAAGCGTGTATATTGAAAGACAGACTAAAACACAAAGAAAATAACAAATCAGATCAAATCGGTTATATATCATCATATATTAAACACATGCTGGCACTTGAGTGGCTCACCACTGCTGTGACCTGGATTTGTGTGCTTTCTGGCTGTGTCGAATATTGGTTATCGGTACGATTGGGAGGGAGGGGAGGCTACAACAGTAACCCCTGCTGGTACTGGAATGAACACTTGTGCCTGCATCCTGTGTTCTCTGTGATGCTGAGCAAAAAATGCGAAAAAAAAGATTAAAATACTGCTGCTGTACTAAAACTAAAACATTTTTTACAAATCATCAAAATGAACCCATATTCTCTGAAGATAGGACAAAATACCTTGCTATACAAGTGCAGTTCTAATACAATGCTTGTTATGTGTGTAGGAAGTTCTTTACGTCCGTAGACAAATAAAGATTATTATCATTATTATTACTGATGTTAATCTACTTAACTCATATATTACCTTGCCAGATGTTGTAGCACAGCAGTTGTAATGACACTTGTAACACTGCAGCCTCTGGTGAGTTTTATTAAACATATACGCCGTTAGCAGGCTGAATGCTGAGCAAGGTTTGGCTGGCACAGCGCTCCTTATAAGCACCGAGATGATGATGATGAGCAGGTCTGAATTTAATTCTCCAGAGATCCAGAATCGTACTTGGATGGTGGGACTGTTGTGGATTCCCCTGCTCTGTTAGACATATAAAAGCGCCTGTGTCAAAACATTATACACTCTCATATGTATGTGTATGTGTTAACTTTATTAGCCTGTGATGTAGTAGTCATGTTCGCTGTTGTATGTCAAACTTTTGCAACACTACCTCTTTATGTGGGATTTGAGTTGTTAAAGACATACAACACACACACACACACACACACACACACACACAGACACGCACCTTGTCTATCCTGTTTGTGATGGATCAACTGCAGTGCAGTATGAAGCATTTACCCCTTCAAAGGTCAACACAGAAAAGCAGTGGTGCTATTTGTCGTCTTTGCAGGGACTTTGAAATCCATTATATTTTTAAACTTTTTGTTTTCAGATTATTTTATGGGCAACACAATTATGGTTTAGGTCTTTTGTACAATTTGAGAGCTTTTTCTATGATTGGGATCTCCAATCTATCTGATACAATATAAAAATAAAACCGTTATTAACATCCTTAATACATTCTGTGAAGTTGCACTTTTCCAAACACCAGATTATATACAGTCTAACCTCGTTATCTCACCAAACTCATCTGTCGCGCCACCTGTGATGGCAGGACGGATTTCTCTCCATGAACTTTACCTCAAAAAGCTGCCAATCTCAGCTCTCGCCCCCCACCATTCTTGAAATGTGTCAAATGTCTTGCCAGCAATGAAATTCTACACTGTTAAGCCGCCAAGTTTTCAGACCAGTCAGTAACGTCACAGGGTCACCATTCCTGCTCTATCATCAGCTAGTAGCTCACTTTTCCAGTGGATCTTGACCTTGCTCACTCTGCTGATGCCTCACTGCTAATGGTTATTGCTCCACTGATGTGTTAATCTCATCGACAGTCTTTTAGTAAAGCATGCGACACGCGATTGATGCACTACTTTGAACAATCAGAACTTGCAACGTTGGATGATGTTCAGCTGTCTGTTATTCATCACAGCCTGGACTTTGGTGCTTCACGTCACAGAGACAATTGTCAATCACGAACTATTTCTCAAATTTGTGTAAATGGATAGAAACTGTACATGTTTGTGTACATTGTAAATGTGATTGTGTGATCATGAGGGCTGCACAGTAAAACACGTTATATCAGCATCAGGTATGAATATCACTGCATCAATGTCTAGTTTTCTGTACCATTGTTAAGTCGTCATACTCGCCTCTCGCCAGAAATAGCCATGAAACAGACGTAAGCGAAATAAGTTTAGACTACCATATGTAGCAGTGCTATATGATGTACTATAGTTTAACGGGTATTGACTAAATAACCAAGATGTTCCCCAGACACTGATTTATTCATTATCAACACTGATCACCACATATAGATTTAAAATAGTTTTTTTTCACTGTAACGCACCATGCAGCGCATTGATTCGCTCACTACCTCCTTAACCCATGTGCTCGCTCTCTGTCTGTCTGTCTCTTTCACAAACATATTTATTTGTTGAGAAACTGTTGTTTATGTGCTAGCACAGCATATTTAATGCTGTATTTATGGTATGAGCAGCAGAATTACACAGTAACCTGTGAAGCGTTCACCAGGCTGTGAGAAACAAGCTCAATATCGACACCCGGCCTTCTTGTGCTGTGGAGCGCAGATCCAGCGCCACATAAGTAAACCTGAATGGTTACACCTGCAGTTAATCATCTTGGTGCTTATAAAGGCTGAAACAACAATTAAACATTACTTCAGCAGAATCTTTTTTTAACTTTAGAGCGATCGGGAAAGACAGGCCTTTAGCCAGGTAGATGAGCAGGAAACTGAGGGTCACTCTTGACAGAGCTCTAGCGTATCCTTGTGGAGATGGGAGAACCTTTCAGTAGCTCAACCATCCAGGCAGCAATCCACAAATCACGCCTTTATGGTAGAGTGACCAGAAGGAAGCCACTCCTTAGTAAAAGACAGCCCGCTTGGAGTTTGCCAAAAGGCACCTAGTGGACTCTCAAACAATGAGAAACAAGATTCTCTGGTCTGAGGAAACCAAAATTGAACTTTTTGGCCTGAATACCAAGTGTCACATCTGAAGGAAACCAGGCACCACTCATCAGCTGGCAAATGCCATCCCTACAGTGAAGAATGGCGGTGGCAGCATCATGATGTGGGGATGTTTTGCAGCAGTAGGACCGGGGCGACTAGTCCTAATAGAGGGAAAGTTGAATACAGCGAAGTACACTAAGGTCCTTGAAGAATACCTGCAGAGTGCTCAGGATCTCAGACTGGTGCAAAGGTTTACTTTCCAACATGACCACGACCCGAAGCACACAGCCAAGAGAACAAAGGAGTGGCTTCAGAGAAAGTCTGTGAATATCCTTGAGTGGCCCAGCCAGAGACCCAGACCTGAATCCCAATGAACATCTCTGGAAGGAGCTGAAAATGACAGAGCTTGGAAGGATATGCCAAGAGGAATGGGCAGTACGTCCAGAAACAAGTGTGCCAAGCTTGTAGCTCTTTTCCAAAGACGCCTTGAAGCTGTAATTGCTGGCAAAGGTGCATCAACCAAGTATTAGCCTCAGGGTGTGTACAGATATGTACCCCTAAATAACCTAGTCTTGTCAGTAAAATAAAATTGCATATTTTCTAAAAGCCTGCTTTCACTTTGTCATTGTGAGCTATTTTGTGTAGAATTTTTGAAAATTGAACTCAATCTATTGTTGAATAAGTCTGTAACGTAATAAAATGTGGAGAAGGTGAAAGTACTGGCTTGTTTGTATCTGTGAACGGATCTCGGTGAGGTATTTAAGGCCGTTTGTGAGCAGTGTCTCTTGTTGCACCCTTTTCCTACTTTGGTGCATGCTACTTTGCACCGTTGACTTTGGCAAGGGAAAGACGGGAAGTGTTGTAGAGTCGCAAGGCTCGAGGTGAAATACGCTTATTTCTTAATTTTGTTAGGGTCAGATTCCAGTGCCACTGGCTCTTTGTTTTTGGCACACTTTGATCCTCTGACCTGCCTAATGACATCAGCTCGGTTGCCATAGCAACGCGAGCCTCCGTTTCTACCCTCTCAAGAGCCATTGATTATACTCTTTTCGATTTTACTCTATCGCGAGTTTATATTAGCGATTGGGTATTGTATCGTTCCCCCTTTTGCTGTATTTGCAGGCGCTGTACCTTGAGCAGTGCTGTTCTTTGGTTTCTCATCACGTTCATTCCTGTGGACTGATGATCACAATCGCATTTTCCCTTTGCTTCCTTTTTGCTACGTGCAAGCGCTGTGTGTTCCCCAGTGTTTCTCTTTTTGCTCTCATGAGCTTGGCTCGTCGTCATTGTGTGAGCCCTGCCTTTTTGACTCTTGAATCGTTTTTGGAGTCAACTCTGACTGCTTAGTCATCGCACTCCGGCGAGTTGCTTTCATTTTCGTCTCGCGATAGCCACATCGCCGCTTGGTATTGTTAGTGCCGTTTCTGTCTATATTAACTCCTTATTCCCCAATCTATAACATTCTTCTTTTGAGTCCGTCTCAGAACGGCTCTTGCATTTGGCCTTAATGACCCTTATTTCCTCACTTTTACCACATGGCTCTAACAGCTCGGTGGGTAGATTCACTGAGCTCCTACTTGCGCGATCCGGGTTCGCACTTCACTCTCATATATACATCTATATACATACACATATATTCTTATTTATATGTGTATGCATACAGATGTATATACATGGTTCCTTTTTTGAAGTGCTAACAGTCCCATAAGCACGTTATACCTCTCCTCAGCTTTGGTCTTAAAACCCCCAGTTCACATGACGAACCGTAACACCTCCATACAAGCCCTAAAAAGCTTTTAGAATGGAAAAACAGCAACTTCTTAACTTCTTTTTGATAATGAACATAAAAATTGGATTGTGATGGTTTTGATGTTGTTTTCATGGTAAAAATGTGCCCCAAAATGTGTACATTAGGGGTTAAAAGTCTGAGACCACTACTGAAAGTGATTGTTCTGCTCTATGTGGAGAAGGAGTTATACTGCAGCAGGATAATGACCCAGTACACCCCTCAAAGCAACAACTTATTGAAGTCTACCAGAAAAGATGGAGTGCTGACTGTCATGGACTTTTCTCCACATTCAGCTGACCTAAACTGATCAAGAATTTTTGGGGTCACTTGAAGACAAAGACAGCCAGTATTCAGTAACATCACAAGATACTCTTTGGAATATTGTGAACTCATGTTAGATTAACATGGATTTTGTCAGAACTTGTTGAGTCCACGCCAGCTCGAGGGCACGCTGTCATTATAGCCAAAGAGGGAACATACCAAATACTAATCAATTCTGAAATGTATATAAGATGCACATTTTCACTTAATTTTTTAGCAGAGTACTGTATATAACTTATAATGAAAAACATCATATTAAGAACAATGCAAAATAGAAGCAATCTCAGGCTTTTGGCTTCCACTGTATGTTGGCAAAACACTGACAAACCTGTGCCTGTTTACTTCTTTGTTGGCTGTCAGAGCTGAATTATTTACTGTCCTGAGTAAAAGGAGCAGTTATAGTTGGATTGCCAGTGATGTCAGTGCTTTTTCTTAAAGAGCTTTGTGTTGTATTTATTTGAAGTGGCACCAAGTACTAAAGCATCTTTAGGATTGTATATGTGTTTGGGTTTCATTAGATAATGGCACACTGTTTCACAGTGTGAAAATCCAGTATGTAATGTCATGCAATACAATGTGGGTGGAGCCAGCAACGGGACAGAGATGAATGATTAACTTTATGTTGATGAGGAGTGGATACAGTTAATGATAATTGGGATACAGTCCCCTCCAAAATTATTGGGATTCTTGGTAAAGATGAATGAAAAGGGTTAGAAGAAATGTTGGTGAATGAACTTAATCTCACACTGGAAATGTAAGAAAAAAATCCAACCTTTAATTAAAGTAACTTTAGTATAAGAACAAAAAATCCTCATCAAGAAAATTATTTCGAACAAATCGACATGTGCCACAAATTTTTTAAAGTTTGAAAGTAAAACAGCTCTCACTCTTCTCTTAGAACATCTTAATAGATTAGAGATTACAGAACAGGGAACTGGAGAGCTCTTCAGATTGTCCAGAGTCCTATGTTTTCTTTGGGCACTCCACTCTTTAGCTCACCTCACAGGTTTTCTGTGGGTTTTAGATCAGGGACCTGAGATGATTTTTTTTAAAGTTAAAAGTCCTAGTATTGTTTATCAGACTCCAAATGCTTATTCTTGTGACAAACAATCCTTCCAAACAATCTGTTCTTATGTAGCTGGCATCTGATGGTAGTTTTGTAGACTTGGTGAGCCCAGGATGTTACTTGCTTTCTTTAACTTCCCAACAGTGATTCTTGGGGATTTTTTGCCTCCCTTATTATTCTCTTTCCTGTTAGTGGGGGCTAAATAAATGTGGGTCTTGTCCAGACAGGTGTCCAGTTCTAGCCATCCTAAAAAGGCATGACTGTTGGATTGTAACCATTATAATATTGCAAATGTATTGCACATGGCAAGAGTGAGTACAGCAACAAGATACAAGGTAATTATCTTGCATAAGCAAGGTCTCTCCCAAGCTGAATTTTCAGTGTTTCCAGATGGGATGTCCAAGCACTTTTGCACAAGCAGGCAGGCAAAGTTGGCAAAGTTGAGGACAAGAAACACTTTGGAAGTATAATCACAGGTTTACTTGTACAGCACTACCCTCAGCTCAGAATTAGCAAAAACCATTGGGAACCTGTCATACCCATCTAGAGTCCAGAGCCGCCACAACTAAAAAGCCATGGATCAGGTGGAGAAACAAGCAACTCACGTATGAACAACAGCACAGGGACTGATGAAGCAAAATTTGAGATTTTAGAAGATAATGTGTCTGTTGAAATAGATCAGTGTGTGCATTCAACAGTGAAGCATAGTGGAGGTTGTCTCCAGGATTGGGGCTGTATGTCTGCAAATGGAGTTGGTGATTTGATCAAAATTAAAGGGTTCCTCACTGCTGAGAAATACAGGCAGATTCCTATAACCATGCAGTTCCATCACATAGGTGTCCGTGGTGTCCCAAATTAATTGTCCAGCTTGACACTGGCTATAAACAAAGGGCCATAAAGAAGTAGCTCCATCAAAGCAGGACATTTTTAGTGGTGCAATTACTATTCTATTTAGTACAGTATGGAGTTTGAGACGCAGCCAATGTCAGCACAACAGAGAAATGAGTAATGCATACGAAAAAGTTAAAGAAAGAGCAATCAACCATGTGAACCAGCCTGGCATCATGGTATCAGTGAAGATAATATTAAACTCGAGCAGTAATTCGGTGTATGAAATCTAAAGTGAAATGTATGAAAATCTGTTAACTAAAAGTTCTTCCACTTCCCAAAAATAGCTGCAGCAGATGTACAGTATAACGATAACATCTTTTGTTTTCTACATAGTACTTTTTCAACAGTATGATTTTCCCTTGTATTCTGTTATAAGCAGCTAATCCTGTGCACTCACACACTGCATCACCAAATGGAGAGCACAGCTGCTGAGTGTGTATGGAAGACACCGTGGACAGTTCTGTCTCATTCGCTGTCGTTCTCTGTCCAATAAATATGGGTGCTGACATTCACTTTGTTCCATCAACCTACCTCTCTCACACACACACACACACACACACACACTGCAGAAAGAGTATGCTTTAAGAAGAAAATGAATTGTAGAACTGCCACTGTGAAACCTCAGTGCCAGCGATGTAGTTAATGAAAAATAAAGCTCAAACAAGTTTCACATCTTTATTTCTTTATTTATTTACCTCATTACTAGCCCTAAATTGCCCTTGTCACAACTTTTGTAATGGGTTGCAGACCTGAAATGGATGTATATTAACAAATAAAAAGAAGTCGACCAGACAAAGCTTGAAAAGTTTTGGATTCATACTGTCTGCACTGAAATAAAAGTCAAAGTAAATGTAACACACAGAGGAATTTTTAAAATTTGCATTCTCCATACCATCCCAACTCCTTCTCAAATGATTGCGACCAGAATTCCGCTACTTAACTGAATAGACCCACCTTTGTGCAATTAAGGTGTCATATGATTTCCAAATAAAAACTGATTGTTCTGGAAGGTACCAGAGTTTGAGAGCATACCTACAAAACATCATGAAGATCAAGGAGCCACCAAAGCAAGTCTGGGACAGAATTATTGAAAAGTAATGTTTTCAATTGTGTTGAGTACGGTTATTAAAAGATAGCCCAAATTTGAGCATTCCATAGAGCTCCATTAACTCTGTTATTAAGAAACGGAAATTGAACGGAACAACCTTGACTCTGCTTAGACAAGGCTGTCCATCAAAAGTCAGTGACTGATTAATAATCAGAAAAGCAACCAAAAGGCAGAAGATTACTTTAAAGGGGCTGAAGAGATCTGCAGCTGAGATGAGAAAAGCTGTGCACAGGACAGCTACTTCCCGGACACTCATCAAAGCTGGGCTTTATGGAAGCGTGGGAAGAGGAAAACCTTTCCTGAAGAGAAGTCATTCGGATTTACGTTTGGAGTTTGCCAAATGAAAAGGCATGTCGAATGATACTCTGGCCTGATGAGACAAACTTTGTTGCAAAGCACTATGTATGGCACAAACCAAAAACTGCTCATGACTCTGAGAACTCCACCCCCCACAAGGTTAGGAATCGGATTTAGATAATCGTTGAAGAAAACCAGTTCTAGTCTGCAACAGATCTAGGATGGAGATTCACCGTTCAACATGACAACAACCCTAAGTATTCTGCCAGAGCTACAAAGGAGTACAGTGGTACCTCGGTTCTCTGCATTAATTCGTTTCAGAAGGCTTTATGAGAACCGAAAATGACGTTCAGAATGTTAAGAATATAAGTGTCAGCCATATTGTAAACAACCCAGTTAAAGTGGTGCTTGAAAGTTTGTGAACCCTTTAGAATTTTCTATATTTCTGCAATAAATATGACCTAAAGCATCATCACATTTTCACACAAGTCCTAAAAGTAGAGAAAGAGAACCAAGTTAAACAAATGAGACAAATATCATACTTGGTCATTTATTTATTGATGGAATGGAGGAATTTTAGCCCATTCCTCCGTACAGAACAGCTTCAGCTCTGGGATGTTGGTGGGTTTCCTCACATTAGCTGCTCACTTCAGGTCCTTCCACAACATTTCCATTGGATTAAGGTCAGGACTTTGACTTGGCCATTCCAAAACATTAACTTTATTCTTCTTTTAACCATTCTTTGGTAGGAACAGCTTGTGTGCTTAGGGTCGTTGTCTTGCTGCATGACCCACCTTCTCTTGAGATTCAGTTCATGGACAGATGTCCTGACATTTTCCTTTAGAATTCTCTGATATAATTCAGAATTCATTGTTCCATCAATGTTGGCAAGCCGTCCTGGCCCAGATGCAGCAAAACGGGTCTAAACCACAATACTACCACCACCATGTTTCACAGATGGGATAAGGTTCTTATGCTGGAATGCAGTGCTTTCCTTTCTCCAAACATAACGCTGTTCTTTTAAGCCAAAAAATCCTATTTTGGTCTCATCCATCCACAAAACGTTTTTCCAATAGTCTTCTGGCTTGTCCACGTGATCTTTAGTAAACTGCAGAAGAGCAGCAATGATCTTTTTGGAGAGCAGTGGCTTTCTTATTGCAACCCTGCCATGCACACCATTGTTGTTCAGTGTTCCTCTGATGGTGGACTCATGAACATTAACATTAGCCAATGTGAGAGAGGCCTTCAGTTACTTAGAAGTTACCCTGGGGTCTTTTGTGACCTCACCAACTATTACACACCTTGCTCTTGGAGTGATCTTTGTTGGTCCACCACTCCTGGGGAGGGTAACAATGGTCTTGAATTTCCTCCATTGGTACACAATCTGTCTGACTGTGGATTGGTGGAGTCCAAACTCTTTAGAGATGATTTTGTAACCTTCAGCCTGATGAGCATCAACAACTCTTTTTCTGAGGTCCTCAGATAAATCTCTTTTATTCGTGCCATGACACACCCACAAGCACAGAATAAAACAAGGTGCCCACTCAGACCCGATTGCCATCCCATTGATTGAAAACACCTGACTAATTTCAACTTCAAATTAACTGCTAATCCTAGAGGTTCACATACTTTTGTCACTCACTAATATGTAATGTTGAATAATTTTCCAATAAATGACCCTGTATAATATTTGGTTTCATTTGTTTAACTGGTTTCTCTTTATCTAATTTTAGGACATGTGTGAACATCTGATGATGTTTTGGGTCGTATTTACAGTATGCAGAAATACAGAAAATTCTAAAGGGTTCACAAACTTTCAAGCACCACTGTAAGTTATACAGTGCCCAAGTTGTAACTATTATGAACCACGCAGTTCTGCAGCCTGACACTAGAGGGCGGCGATGGCATCGCAAACGTGCCGCTTAGTTTCTAAGAAATTAGCATTGATATTAGTGCTCAGTATTTGCGAGCTTATTGTAACGATGGGTTCTTGGTTTCTTTCCCCATCCAGGTGACAAGTGCTGTATTTTTATCAGCTTGTCCTTGTAGTGTTTCCACAAGCCGGGCTTGTCGCCACTGCACATGCCCAGGCATTTTTGACTCGCGAATCATTTTCGGAGTCAACTCTGACTCCTGAGTCGGCACAGTCGAACGAGTTGCTTTCATTTTCGGCGTTGTTAGAGGCGTTTCCGTTGTACTTTAAGCGCCTCGTGCTCATGCCGTCTAACTCGTCATCCCTTTTATTAGTAAAATTCTTTACTTTGAGTCCGTCCCAGGACGTCCCTCCCATGCGTTTGGCCTTAAAACCACTTATTTCCGTAATTTCACCTCAGCTCTGGTGGCGTAGTGGTAATGGTCCTAAAACCCCCTGGTTCGCACAGTGAACCGTTCCAGTAACACTACAAAATCTAGAGAAGTTCAAGGGAGTGAACACTTAAATAAGGCACTGAACCAGGCTTACTGCGAGTGTGAGAGACAATTGGAGTGCATGCACTGAAATAGTCACTGGCGCTGTGATTGGTCGATGAAAGCAGATGTTCTGTGCCCTGTGATTGGAAGAAGTCATCCGTTCTCATCAATTATTCATGAATTTCCCCAGATTATTCAAGAAAATAGATTTGGGACAGTCTTAAAATAGCTGAGGTTCTTCTTTGAGGCACAGGTTTCTCTCTTTATTAACATGAAGTCCAGGCCCTTGGGAGCATTTTAGGACATTGCCTTTAATATATATACACCTTATTTTCGAGACCCAGATATTGTGTACTGTGGTTTTTTTTGTCTGAGATGAGATTATAGCTGGCTCATAATAAAATCCCTCTAAGTATGGAGTCCGCTTGTTTACTGCCTCCGAAGTGTCTGCAGGGAGACTTTTAGTTTAGAAAATGTGAAGAAAGAACAAATGAGCAGGTAGGAGATAAAAATATGACGTTCCCAGTAGAAACAGTTTCCATAGTGAAGAGACGGGAGCTACTCTCATAAAAATGCATGTTGCACTTCATTACGGCGAGACAGCCGCATGAGGCGTGACCTTCACACACACACACACACACACACACACACACACACACACACACACACACACACACACACACACACATTATAGGGATGTTACAGTGTGACATTTCACCGTATGATAACCTTGTCAAGAAGGAACCGTGGTTTCACAGTATCACAGTATCACATTATTCGTTTTCACAATCTTTTAGTTTTTTGGGGTTCTAAAGTTCTGGATAGAAAGATCTCTTAGTATATATTTGGAGATGTACCTAAAATAACTGAAATTAATTCTACACCAAGTCTTGACTGTTGGCTTTGCTGGCTTTAGTAGGTTGTGAAAATTAGCATATTGGGTCAGGGATACTGAAATGGGTTAAGATATGAGCTTAGGGTGTTTAAAATATTTGTGCACCTCTATAAACGCAACTTTAGCTGCCCCTGTACCTATAGCAATGACGGAAACAAATGTATCATTGTCTTAATAACATTAATCTGACCTCATAGAGTAATTAACACATATATCGGATATGGATGACACCGACAAGCTTAACAACACCTTAAGTACACTTTCAGACACAACAAGAACTTTTATAAGAAGTGTACAGTGCTATGTGAGTGTTTCTGAACTGTTTCTGTATTTCTGCATACATATGACCTAAAGTAATATCAGATTTTCACACAAATCCATTAAGTAGAAAAGGAGAACCCAGTTAAATAAATAAGACAAAACGGTTTTACAAATGGTTTTTTATTCATTGAGGAAAATGATCCAATATTACATATTTTTGAGTGGCAATAGTATGTGAACATGTAGGATTTGTAATGAATTTGAATTTGAAATTAGAGTCAGAGGTTTCCATCAGTGGGATGACAATCAGGTATGAATAGGCAGCCTACTGTATTTACAGATCACTGGCCTCATTTATAAAACTCTGTGTGGATTCTGGAGCGGAAGAAAATGGCTTTATAAATCATGATCTTCTTCAAAATGTGTGTAGGTAAACTAGCCTCATGTTCCACCTCCTAACTGTCCACATGTAACCATATATAGTCCATGCAAATTACCTCATGAATACTTAAATAGAGCTTGCTCCATCCATTGCTGAGTGGAATAGTGGTGACAATGGAGGAACGAAAGCAAAAAAGAGAAAATTTGGAGAATGCAAGGTGGAAGTTCTTGTTTCAGTCCTGATCTAAGCAAGAAAAAGTGTGTTTGGTAGCCCCGGTAGTGGCATCACCAACAAACGCAACTTTGTCCAGTGGCAACGTAGCTGCAGCATTCAAACGTGTTTGTTCCAGAAGCCACACTTTTGCAGAAGTAAAAATAAAAGTGATCAGACCTAACAGTTGATGCAAGAAACCAACTGTTTTGCACAGGCAGAGACTAACTGTAACTGGTGGAATAAAGCCTTCACCCTCACTTCATGCGAGAACGACTTCCATAAATGAGGAACCACTCTCAAGTGGCATGGTGGGTGAAAAAGAGGGAGATACTGATTTGGCTGATGAACCTGGCACAAGAGGACCAGGTAAATGTTTGTTTATATATTAGACATTTGAAATAAAGACGCACAACTCAGACTGTAGTCAGAAATTGTTTAATGATAGATTTAAATGCCAGTGTTATATTTTCCGACGCCTTCAGCAGAGGTTGTGTTCTCACAGATGCTGGGTTACAGGCTCAAATTAATACAAGGAAGAGGTTACAAAATCATCTGTTAAGACGATTTTGGTGTGGTGGCCTAGCGGGTAAGATACTGGACTCTGGACCACAAGGTCCAGGGTTCAAATCCCACCTCTGCCAAGCTGCCACTGTTGGGTCCTTGAGCAAGGCCCTTAACCCACAATTGCTTGGATTGTAAGATTGTACCAATTGTAAGTCGCTCTGGATAAGGGGGTCTGCTAAATGCTGTAAATGTAAATGATTTGGATTGGACTCCTCCAGTCAACATTCAGACAAATGGAGTACATTTTAGATCATTGTTACCTGCCCGTCGCCGCAAAATTATAGCTGCTGCTGCTTCAGACCTCTAAGACATGTCATGAAATCGCAAAAGTCTTAATTTGAAATGACAAACGGAGAGTGAAACGAAAGTGGAGAGCAGTTACTGCCCACTTTATTAGAGACACTGATCTTATTGCGCCACCTTGTAGATGTAAGGACAGAGACAGTCGCTCATCTGTTGTTGCACAGTTTGTGTTAGTCATCCACTAAGCCTTCATCAGTGCTTACAGGAGGCTGCCTACAGGATGCTAGTGGCTGGACATTTTTGACTGGTGGACATTTTTGAGTATTTTCAGTCAAAAATGTCCAGCCATGATGATCCACCCCCCAAATACCTGATCTGTGGTGGTCCTGTGGGGGTCCTGATCTAGGGCTGCTATGATCATACAATTTTAGCTAACAATTAATGGTCATACAAATAATTGCGATTAATGACTTAATTGTCCGTTTTTACACCCCCACTATTTTAGGAGGCCTGTATGCTTAATAAGTTTATTAACATCAATTTATTGAACAATACATTTAAAAAGTGATATAAATAAATTACATTTGTATGCCTGTAAGCTTGAAAATAGTAGTTGCAAGTAGGCCTGTTGATGAGTTGACATAATTTTAATTAACAACTTTTTGTCTGTTTATTGAACACAACAAATGAAGTACAAGCCTGAAGTGACTGAGCATCTTGCTTACTAGCGATGTGTGATTAGCTGCTAATGCTGATTAATGTCAGAATGATGCACTATGTGTACGTGCATCTAAAAAGTCACACAAATGCCTACAAATACACAAAAATAAAAATGTAAAGCACAACAAAAGCAAAAATATCAGCAAGAAAGACTCATTCTGCTAGCATACATGCCCAAAATATAGAACTAAGTACTCAGCTAACAAACACACCAACATTACTCAGCCCTGCCCCATAATAAACATGTTACAGCAGTAGGTTCATTTTTTTTGTTTATCGTTAATCCCATAATGTCTCAATGAAGGCATTTACTGATTTCTTTTACTCAAACTTAGTTGCCTCAACCCAGTACACCCAATTCAAATTTTGCTTGTTGCAGGAATCATGAAAACATGACCTTAAAAGAAGACAAATAAAGGAGACTTCTGTCTTGTGATGTGAACAAATGTGTAGGTGACTGTACTGTATTTTAATGTATTGAATAATAGTGCAGTTGAGTGTGTATTTTGAGAGAATCAGATCATGTACCGTGACTAACCAAGTTCTAAAGTCTCTTCTTCATATTTTCCACTCTTCCTTGAACACAGAAACAGAAACATTCTTAGGTCATCTGGCATGGACAGCATGTTAGATCTATCCGCAGGGTTTCGCTAATATTTTTTTCTTGAATTTTCTAAGTTTGCATTTGCATTGGATCATTGCTTTGTTGTAATATCCAGCCTATTTCCAGCTTGGGTTTTATCACTAATTCTGGGATACTGGCTTTCAGGATTTGTTGATGTAGAATAGAATCCATTCTTCCCCTATCTGCAACTGCCACATCTTTTTATAGCATGCCTCTGTATTGTAACGCTCGTCTTTATTTCAGTCAGCTGCCAAGAAAAACCCATGGCTGTCGAGTGTAAGCACAGCACCCTGAGAGTCTTGTGAGACTAGTGATTCATGTGGAAAGGTGCCCGACTTTAGCAAATGCTGTATTTACTAGCTTTCTGTTTTCAATATTATAAGTTTAGCAATTATGATGTGTAGAAGTACGTTATATTTTTTACATTATCCTAAAAAAAAAAAGAAATATGTATTTGGACACACATGCTGTGTTTACACATGAACTACTAAAAGCGATAGATAGATGGATAGATGGATAGATCGATCACTTAATGAATCCCAGATGGAAAGTCCCGTAATTACAGCAGCTCAGATACAGAAGGTAAAACTAGTATATTAAGTAAGTAAGTAAGAACTGTACATTACATTTTTTAGCAGACTGTCAGAGGATCTTACAATCCAAGAAGTTGTGGGTTAAGGGCCTCGCACAAGGATCTAACAGTTGCAACTTGAAAGAGGTGAATTGAACCCTGGACCTTCTGAGCCATAGTCCAGTACCTTAACCAATAGGCTACCAGAGTCCCATGTTACCATCCAGTTGTGAAAATAGATAGCTATGTAATATGAGTATAACACACTTTCATGAAAGTGTCACGTGATATTATCTATACATATAGATATACAGTGGTGTGAAAAAGTGTTTCCTGAATTCCTATTTTTTTTGTATGTTTGTCACACTTACTCTGGTGCTTGAAAGTTTGTGAGCCCTTTAGAATTTTCTATATTTCTGCATAAATATGACCTAAAACATCATCAGATTTTCACACAAGTCCTAAAAGTAGATAAAGAGAACCCAGTTAAACAAATGAGACAAAAAATATTTATACTTGGTCATTTATTTATTGAGGAAAATGATCCAATATTACATATTAGTGAGAGGCAAAGTATGTGACCCTCTAGGATTAGAAGTTAATTTTGAAGGTGTGAAATTAGAGTCAGGTGTTTTCAATCAATGGGATGACAATCAGGTGTGGAGTGGGCACCCCCTGTGTTATTTAAAAAGAACAGGGATCTATCAAAGTCTGCTCTTCACAGCACACTAATATGTGTAATATTGGATCATTTTCCTGAATAAATAATGGGGACCAAGTATAATATTTTTTGTCTCATTTTTTTAACTGGGTTCTGGTTTATCTATTTTTGGGACTTGTGTGAAATCTGATGATGTTTTTGATCAAATTACCCTCATCAGATATATTGAAAATTCTATAGAGTTCACAAACTTTCAAGGCCACCACTGTAAGTGTTTCAGAACATCAAACCAATTTAATATTAGTCAAAGGACAACACAAGTAAACCCAAAATGCAGCTTTTGAAGGTGTTTTACTATTAAGGGAGAAAAAAAATCCAAACTCCATGGGCTGTGTGAAAAAGTGATTGCCCCCTAAACCTAATAGCTGGTTGGGCCACCCTTAGCTGCAACAACTGTCCAGAAAGCAAGCGTGAGATTTAAAATCGTGAGATGTTAAGCCAAAACCTCCTTCCATCAGTGAGAGCATTGAAGATGGAACGTGGCTGGGTCTTCCAGCATGACAATGATCCCAAACACACCGCTCAGGCAATGAAGGAGTGGCTCCGTAAAAAGAATTTCAAGGTCCTGGAGTGGCCTAGCCAGTCTCCAGACCTCAGCCCCATAGAACATTTGTGGAGGGAGTTGAAAGGTCGTGTTGTCCGCCCAAAACATCACTGCTCTAGAGGAGATCTGCATGGAGGAATGGGCCAAAATACCAGCTACACAGTGCCCCTGTGCCAACCTGGTGAAGACTTACAGGAAACGGTTTGACCTCTGTCATTGCCAGCAAAGGTTATGTTACAAAGTACTGAGTTGAACTTTTGTTATTGTTTGTTATTGACCAAATACTTATTTTTCACCATGATTTACAAACTAACTTCTTTAAAAATCCTACAATGTGATTTCCTGGATTTTTGTTTTCTCATTGTGTCTCTCATAGTTGAAGTGTAGCTATGATGAAAATTACAGACCCTCCTCTCATCATTCTTTCTAAGTAGGAGAACTTGCACAATCCCCCAGTGGCTGACTAAATACTTTTTTGCCCCACTGTGGTATATATAATATATATATATATATATATATATATATATATATATATATATATATAATTATATATTATAATATGAAAAGTACGTAGTCACCCCTTTCTATTTAAGTGACCTCTGTTATTTCAACTACACCTTACGCTATCAGGTTTATAATATGAAGCATTTATGAAGCGTAATATTGCTGTGTTTAGACTGCAGGATAAATTGGATTTTATTCTGAAATTCCAGTTTTTAGATTGACTGTCCACACTGCATATTACAAGAGGCCAAATCTGATTTGTCTGTTCATACTGTAGTCACTTTCACTGACATATCCAGATTGGTTGCTGTAGAAACGATGCAGCAATGTGCAGAAGAATAAAGATAGCCAATTACAATTACAAACTTGAACAAATGTTATTTATGTGAGGACAATGTCTAGTCGCAGTTATGAACTTTATGCTTTTACTTTCTTTGTATTTTGTTTCAAATATTTATTTTGCGCTGGTAGTGCTGCCTGGACACTTGCAAACCAGCATTAATAATTGAAAAGCATATTTCTTCATGTACAGTGGTGCTTGAAAGTTTGGGAACCTTTTAGAATTTTCTATATTTCTGCATAAATATGACCTAAAACATCATCAGATTTCACACATCTTTTTTACAAAACCATCTCTAAAAGAGTTTGGACTCCACCAATCCACAGTCAGACAGATTGTGTACAAATGGAGGAAATTCAAGACCATTGTTACCCTCCCCCCCAGGAGTGATCGAAACCAACCAAAGATCACTCCAAGAGCAAGGTGTGTAATAGTTTGGCGAGGTCACAAAAGACCCCAGGGTAACTTCTAAGCAACTGAAGGCCTCTCTCACATTGGCTAATGTTTTAATGTTCATGAGTCCACCATCAGAAAGAACACTGAACAACAGTGGTGGGCATGGCAGGGTTGCAATAAGAAAGCCACTGCTCTCCCAAAAAAGAACATTGCTGCTCATCTGCAGTTTGCTAAAGATCACGTGGGACAAGCCAGAAGGCTATTGGAAGAATGTTTTGTGGACGGATGAAACAAAAATAGAACTTTTTGGTTTAAAAGAACAGCGTTATGTTTGGAGAAAGAAAAAAACACTGCATTCCAGCATATAAGAACCTTATCCCATCTGTTTGAAACAGTGGTGGTGGTAGTATCATGGTTTGGACCTGTTTTGTTGCATCTGGGCCAGGACGGCTTGCCATCATTGATGGAACAATGAATTCTGAATTATATCAGAGAATTCTAAAAGAAAATGTCAGGACATCTGTCCATGAACTGAATCTCAAGAGAAGATGGGTCATGCAGCAAGACAACGACCCTAAGCACATAAGCCGTTCTACCAAAGAATGGTTAAAGAAGAATAAAGTTCATGTTTGGAGTGACCAAGTCAAAGTCCTGACCTTAATCCAATGGAAATGCTGTGGAAGGACCTGAAGTGAGCAGCTAATGTGAGGAAGCCGGTGTGCAGGACTGATCAACAGCTACAGGAAACGTTTAGTTGCAGTTATTGCTGCACAGGGGGTCCCACAGGGGGGTTTGCAGCCATTCAGACTGCACAAGCTGCACTGTAAAATTGTCTAGCTCAGTCACATTTGAGCTCAAATACAATTTGAGCAACACATTTGCACGTAGACTGAGGCATGAAATCTCTCTAGGTAAACAATGGCTGTAGAAAGTGTTGTATTTAATGCATCAACAACTTTCTGCCCTGCCCTCCTAAAACCAAGCACATAAAATGGTTTACCAGCTGTGATGGCGAGCTTGGCTGGTGCACAGAGCCCCCATTTTGACTTCTTCACAAGAAGCCAGGGCTTCTTGTCCAACATAATGTCCCAACGTTACAATGATGTTACAAAACCTAGTAGAAAACCTTCTCAGAAGGCTGTTGTAGCAACAAAGTGGGACAATAGTGTCCATGTTTGTAGATCAAAATATTTATATAGTGTATTTCACTAGTGATGATTAAAATGTGCTCCTCTTTAAAACCTTTAGCTTGGTGGTTAATGCTACAGATAATCTCTGGCTAATCCATATATAAACAATTTATTTTTCAATTAGTGCTTATCACTTCTGGCTTGACCAGAGAATTAGCCGCTAATCTCTAAGCTTATGTGATAAATCCGATAATTAAGAAGATTGGACCAGAATCTGAGGTAAGGCTCATCACAGGAACTATTTTTTTGGATGTGAATGCATAGCTCGTATGCGGTAAACAAGGATATGTGGGTTTAGCTTGCTTCTACATGCATATTTCACATTTTTCATCCATATGTCTGTGCCTTGCTAACCACAGTAATGAGTCAGCCTGCTTTTCATTTTGTCATGAGTTTGTTAAAACAAAAAAAAATTATTTCTGCATAAATGTGGTCTAAAACATAATGAGAAGTCTGCACAGCAAATAAAGAGAACCCAATTAATTAAATGAGACAAATATTATACTTGGTCATTTATTTATTGAGGAAAACAATCCAATATTGCATATGTTTGAACCTCTGCTTTCAGCATCTGATGTGTCCCCCTTATGCAGCAATACCTGCCAGTGGACATTTCCAGTATCTTCTGATCAGTGTTGCACATTGGCTTGGAGTTTTAGCCAAGTCCTCCGTACATAGCAGCTTCAAATCTTGGAAGTTGGTGGGTTTCCTCACACAAAATTTTCACATCAAGTCCTTCTACAGCATTTCTCTTGGATTAAGGTCAGAACTTTGAGTTGGCAATTCCAGGCATTATTCTTCTGAATCTGCTCTTTGGTAGAACGACTTGTGTGCTTTGGGTCGTTGTCTTTCTGCATGATCCATGTTGTCTTGATATTCAGTTCATGGACAGATGTCCTGACATTTTCCATTACAATTTGCTGATATAATTCAGAATTCATTGTTTTATCAGTTATGGGAAGCTGTGCAACAGAACAGACACAAACCATGGTACTATGATCTAGGGTATCAAATAAATCAAAACGTGCTTAGTTCACAAACCAACATTAATACAAATTAGGTTACTGAAACGCACGTTTGGTCATCTCCGGCGGCCATTTAATTATACATCGCGATCATATCAACAGATTGAAGCTACGAAACATTAGCTAAAATGTTTATAGTTATAGTTAAACTAGTCTAGTTTGCTGTTATAATTATAAGTTACTTTATGGTGGCACAAGCAGTTAGTGCAGTTGCCTCACAGCCCCACATCCCTGGTTCAATCCCGACTTCAGACTCTGCTTGTGTGGAGTTTGCACGTCCTTCATGTGGGTTTACTCTGGGCACTCTCACATTCCAAACATGTGCATTAGGTTAATTGGTTGCTCTAAATTGGCCCAGTGTGAATGTGTCTGACTAGTATCGATGTAACCTTTCCCTGTTGTGAATAGCCATTGATGCTGAAGCAACGATAAATAAACAAACAGTACTTTTTAAAAAAGCAAATGCCTACCAATTCCAGATGTAGCCTGTGTCTGCAGTATTAAAGACGGATCCATTTATTCACAGTGAGGGCTTTCATCATGTTGGATGCATTATCTGTTGTAACGCAGACTTGTTGTTCCTTGTGTAAGCCCCATGCTGCTAATGCTTCTTTCATTCTGTTTGCTGTGCTCTAACCTGTGTGCTCGCTGAAAAAAGTCTGCAAAAATTAAGTTTTCAGCTCAAAGTCCTCATTGATGAAATGGACTGTAAAACTCATGCATGGTCCAGTTGTCCAGCTGGACCACAAACTCACACAAACATAAACAAAAAAATCTTTGGTTGTGGCACAATATTCCACTTGTTGGCTTGGCATTAACACTTGCCCTGAACTTGACTAAAATATGTTTGTGAAGGAATTTTGTATAGTTTTCCTAGTGTATGAACCATTTTCTGGAAGCCCTCTTTTGTCACAGTGTAGCAGCATGTACAGTGGGGCAAAAAAAGTATTTAGTCAGCCACTGATTGTGCAAGTTCTCCTACTTAGAAAGATGAGAGAGGTCTGTAATTTTCATCATAGCTACACTTCAACTATGAGAGACAAAATGAGAAAAAAAAAAAATTCAGGAATCACATTGTAGGATTTTTACAGAATTTAATGTGAATCATAGTGGGAAAATAAGTATTTGGTCACCCTCCAACAAAGCAAGATTTCTGGCTCTCACAGACCTGAAACTTCTTTTTTAAGAAGCTCTTCTGTCCTCCACTCGTTACCTGTATTAATGGCACCTGTTTGACCTCGTTATCTGTACAAAAGACACCTGTCCACAGCCTCAAACAGTCCAGACTCCAAAACTCAACCATGGCTTAAGACCAAAAAAGCTGTCGAAGGACACCAGGAAGAAAATTGTAGACCTGCACCAGGCTGGGAAGAGTGAATCTACAATAGGCAAGCAGGTTGGTATGAATAAATCAACTATGGGAGCAATTGTAAGACATACAAGACCCATTGATAATCTCCCTCGATCTGGGCCTCCACGCAAGATCTCATCCATGGGGTCAAAATGATCATGAGAACGGTGAGCAAAAATCCCAGAACTACACGGAGGGACTGATGAATGACCTGCAGAGAGCTGGGACCAAAGTAGCAAAGGCTACCATCAGTAACTCACTACGCCGAGAGGGACTGCTCTCAAGTTCCCCTGCTTAAGCCAGTACATGTCCAGGCCCGTCTGAAGTTTGCCAGAGAGCATATGGATGATCCAAGCAGAGGATGGGGAGGGAAATATCATGTGGTCAGATGAAACCAAAATAGAAACTTTTGAGAAAAGCTCAACTCGTTGTGTTTGGAGGAAGAAGAATTCTGAGTTCGGTGGCACCATACCTACTGTGAAGCATGGGGGTGGGAAACATCATGCTTTGGGGCTGTTTTTCTGCAGAGGGGACAGGACGACTGATCCGTGGTAAGGGAAGAATGAACGGGGCCATGTATCGTCAGATTTTAAGCCAAAACCTCCTTCCATCAGTGAGAGGCATTGAAGATGGAACGTGGCTGGGTCTTCCAGCATGACAATGATCCCAAACACACCGCTCGGGCAACGAAGGATTGGCTCCGTAAAAAGCAGTTCAAGGTCCTGGAGTGGCCTAGTCAGTCTCCAGACCTCAACCACATAGAAAAGTGTGGAGGGAGTTGAAAGTCTGGTTTTTTTTCTCATAGTTGAAAGTGTACCTATGATGAAATTACAGACCCTCTCTCATCTTTCTCAGTCGGAGAACTTGCACAATCAGTGGCTGACTAAATACTTTTTTGCCCCACTGTATTTAGAAATGCGGAGGGTTATTGGGTCTATAATCACTTTGTGCCCTCATGAAGTGGACATGTATTGCGTTATGCTACTGAATGCATACAGCTATTTGGGCTTGGCACAGGATGTCTGAGACATAGTGCCTGACTTCATTGCAAGACACTCGACACTCTTCATACACTGTTTGTTGGTGTTGCTATAAGGTGAAGAAAAAAGTTTAGTGTTCTGCATTTGTGTCCCAACTTTGACATGGCAGGCTCTGCACAATATCTCGTTCTCTTCTACATTCTCCTTCCTAAACCCCAATATTTCCAAATAATGGAGGAGGATGTCTTTTTTTGGAACCAAATCTGCACCTCTGTCTTTTGTTGCACTCATTTCTACCAGTTATTTTAAGCACTCGCTTTCCTCAAAACATTTATTTCCACTCTCACCATCCTTTCTCTATCTAGAACATGTCTGTGATTGGCTGGTTTTCACTGTACATGCAATGCGTGCATGACGTATGTTTCTGTAAAAGAAAAAGGTTCATACTGCAGCATTTTGTGGTGTCTGTACCATGTGTGTTCCACAGTACAGATATAGATATTTAAACGGTATAGGCTTCAACCTTACTTTGACCACCATATTAAGCTGGAATGCAGTGTTTTCATTTCCCCAGACACAACACTTGTCATTTAAACCAAAGAGTTCTATTTTGTTCTTGTCTAGCCACAAAAACCTTTTCCAGTAACCTGTGGCTTGTCCATGTGATCTTTAGCAAACTGCAGATGAACATCAATGTTGTTTTTGTTTTTGTTATTCAGTGTTCTCCTGATGGCGGACATGAACCTCCTCATGAACATCGTGTGCATTTAGCTGCTTAGAAGTTACTCTGGCTTCCTTTGTTCCCATTGTTACATGCATTTCTCTTGAAAGGATCTTTGTCTGTTGACATCTCCTGGGAAGGGTAACAATGATCTTGCATTTCCTCTATTTGTGCACAATCTGACTGTGACCTGTGTGAGACACACAACCAACACTCACCAGTCAATGAAGCAATTATCAAGAGAAACCTCACACAAGATGAGTTCAAATAAACTAAAATGACACCTTTACCCCAATACAACACCACTACGCTAACTGAGAACTAGCCATCTCCAATGACAGGCCTTAAAAATGACCTTTATGGTCATTAGTTTTTAATTTTATTATTTGGGTATAATGCTGAATAAATCTCATTCAGTCATCACTTGAATCGGCTGTTTTTTCCATTTGTAAAATCTCAGCTGGCTGAATTTGTTATGTGGATAATAACAGTTAACTCTGTCTCACTCCCTGAAACTGGATAAATTGAATTTTCTTGTCTTTGTTTTCTTTAATCAGTTATTTCATCGTGTTTATGCGTACCCTCGTGTCAAACCAAGAGGGCCTGTCCACTGTTGCCATAGCCTGTGGATACAGCAAGAGTCAGTTTGACTGAGATACAAATTTACCAGCCTTATTCTGTCACCGTCCTTTGCCTTTAATGACTGAGGTCCTAAGAATTATAGTAGGTAATAAAATTCTGTCTTCTATATATTTTATTCATGTCTGAATGACAGAAAACTTTTCTTAACAGGGCAGTGCCCCATTTTTGCACCCCTTCTGTGTTCTGTCATGTTTTTCTTGTTCTTACAATGGCCTTTTACCAGCTTCTGGACTACTGCTCAAACATTTGGCACCAGCTTTACAGTTCTCTGCACTTTTTAACCCTGTTCCTATGGGACTAGCTAGGCTTTACATTTGATACTCTGATGCCTTGATACTTTGTTAGCCTCTGTGTTGTTATTGTGAAACATTTAGCACTCAGAAAGTTTTATTTTTTACAATTTAAAGATGATATATTTTACCTCCATGAGCGGGCGGCACGGTGGCTCGGTGGGTAGCATCGCCGCCTCACAGCAAGAAGGTCCTGGGTTCAATCCCAGGGTGGAGCGGCCTGGGTACTTTCTGTGTTGAGTCTGCGTGTCCTCCCCGTGTCCGCGTGGGTTTACTCCGGGTACTCCGGTTTCCTCCCACAGTCCAAAGACATACCTGTTAGGTAAATTGACTACACGAAATTGACATTGACTTGAGTGTATGAGTGACTTGTCTTGAGATAACTTTGTGTATAGATGTAACCTTGTGTGTGTCTCTGAACATGGCCACTGATGCTGATAGCGACGTTAAATAAACTGAATAAACAAACTCCATGAGCTATCACAGTTCACTGGGGTCACCGTGACATGGTTTGGTCAAAATACCACATGTAAATGCACCTTTCTCATCCTGACTAACAGTTCTTTTCTGAATGATTGGTTTTGAGTGCCTGTTCTTTTAATTACAATGAGCTAGTGCACAAACACATATGAAATCAGAATGTGATAAATCTGAACAACTTGTTGAGTCCCAACACAGTCCATACCCAGAATGGCCAGTTTATTAGAGATGCCTGCCCTTTCAAGGCTTTTGTGCAGCGTTGTCAAGAATATACAGAGAGTGGTGTAATTTAGGAAAACCATCCCATCGAAGGGCGTCCTGTGGATGTTAACAACTCATTGACGTTGGAAGATGTCAAGAGTCATTCTGATGAACAAGCAGTGCACAATAGTATTGCACGGTATACCGATACTAAGAAAGTATCATGATACCTTGCCATTAAAAATGGTAGGATACCTTATTATATTAGCACTGGTACTTTTAAAAATGACTGTGTTTTGAAATCAGGATTTTATGTCTGCATTTGCGTTGATGTGCCACACCGTGGCAGTATGCACTCTGCTGTCACTCCCTGTTGGGAAACTGGAGAGTTGATGGCTGTCCACCAATCATGGCTTGTAGAGAAACTACATGCAAGAACTGAAATATGGAATTAACTTAAGCCCATGGACACATCAAAACCAGTCTGCAAAAGATATTTTTAACCTACAAAGACCAAGGGAGACAAAGCATCCAACTTATTGTACTAAGAGCACACAGAGCTGCAGGTGAGTGAATATGATTGATATAACATTATCTTCATGCTCATGTTCTCAAATATAAATCAGACGAGTGAGATCCATTATGTGACAAGCGATCCTTTTAAGCATCTGACTTTGACAATTAAGTTAAGGACAATAATAACGGTTGAACTGGCTTTACCTTTATAATTACCTCACCAATGTGGTAAACATCTTTATACATATGATCACACTGGTAACATTAAGTTTATCTTCCAAACAGCTAAAATCAGGCATTCACAGTCACAAGTAGATCATCAATACCAAGTATAAATTTCACCAGTTTAAACTCAGCAGACTCAGCAGTACTGGTAATGGTGGTTATGGCGTGTACATTTTTTATCAATAATGATTTCTATTGCTAGAAAATGCACTCAGTAGAAATTATTTAACCAGTGAGATCCAAAGTGAACTAACCTGTCAAAGAAATCCCACAAACTCAAGGATACAGAGGGATGTCAGATTACTGCTCACTGTGTAATAACAATGTGACCTTGGTGATTAAATTACATTGTAATGTAATTACCAACAATAAAGAAGTCATAATTTTGGCATCATGACAACACTAGTGCACACTCAAGTCAGCTGAACACATGCTGGTGCTCCAACTAACATGTCCAAATGCACAACTTATTGTTCCTTATCACGGATGGACTAAAACAGTAGATGACCAGTTTGAGTGCCATTGCTGTCTAAGGGAACCAGAAAGGCAAGACTCCAGTGTGCATAAGAGCACAAAAATGGATCACTGAGCTGTGGAAAAACATCACCTGGTCAGATGAATCCAGATTTCTGTTGCACCATGCTGGTAAGAAGTTGGCACAAGCAGCATGAATCCATGGACTCTGTCTATCAGGTGTCAACAGTATCCTCTGATACCCGTGGATTGGTGTTTGGACAGGAGGGCTTACCTAAGCATTGTGTCTTACCAAGTTACAGCAGGACTATGCACCATAACTCAAGGATTGTATAATCATGGATTGATTCCATGAATGTGACAATGAGTTTTCGCAGCTTCTGTGGCCTGGAATGAGGTAACAAAGGCTGTTCATGTTAGTTCCTAAATCTAATTTGCGCCAACTGAAAGAATCGGTCCCGTCCAACTCCTACTGGATGAGTGTCTCTAATAAAGTGGCCATTCAGCGTATGTGCAAAGCACTGACAAAAGTGAGTTTTACATAATGTCCCTTTTAAAACACCATATACAGCATAGGCCATGCTGACTATTGATCTGCTCACTGCTCTGCAGCTTTGGGAAATCAATGGTGTTTCATTTCTTTCCTGCAAGCCGATAGAAGAGCATTGTTCGTGTCAGAACGAAGAGTTTTACAACACTCTGTAGAGATGCGGAAAGCATAACACTGCTAACACAAGTGGGGTTTAAACTTAAAATCGATATGACTCAGAGTGAATCATAATCTTAATTCGGCTTACATTGCATAGGTTTCATGCTCAAGGTTACTTCTTTATTCAGTTATTTCTTTAACTTTCCCAAAACTTTTTTCTTTATGGTATATTTTCCCTTTGGTGTGAACCTGAGTGTAACAGATGAACCTGATTTGTCAGTCTGTTCTATTCTGGGAGAAAATGTGATAGTCCATTACTCAGATTGGAGACACAGATAAAACACTGCTGTCTACGTACAGCTGTCAGAGCACACGCACGCGCACGCACGGACACACACACACACACACACACACACACACACACACAATCAGTAGATGAGCTCAGCAGCAGGAGAGTACTTATACTCTGATTACATTTTATATTACACTTCCTGTTTAAATATTCATTGTAATATCCATTATAACATAGTTTTTTGTTTTAAAGCACAAACTTTATACCCATTTTTTACAGTGAACGATACTTCATTCAAAAGTACCTGGACATATCTTAACTGGTAGATTCTGCTAGTACAAGCCACATCCATTGCAAACAGGCATATACAATCAAACTACAGCCATAAACGCTTCATAGACACACACATGCAGTACAGGTACTACCCATTTTACACTGGCCCGACTTTACGATGGAAATCTGTTAATAAACATAAATACACATTCAGCAGCAACTGTACTCTGAATTTCGATTTTTGCCAGGCAAGCAAATACAGAGTATGCTAATCTCTCACACTCTCCCATACTGAATGAGATGTGAGTGACGTAGGGAGTGGTGGGAGTGATGAGAACAGGGAAATGAAGTGAGGAAAAGCCATGGTCGTGCAATAAACGTTTTTTGTTTTTCACATTCAATGTATTATTCAGTCAATTACATGAGATAATAAATGTAAAAAAAAATGTAGGCGCTACTATAATATATTAAGTATATATTAAACTCCTTGGTTTAGGATAAATTCAGCATACCGTATTTTTCGGACCATAGGGCGCACTTAAAATCCTTTAACTTTCTCAAAAATCGACAGTGCGCCTTAAAATGCGCGGTGCGTCTAAATGTAATGAATTAATTCTGGTTGTGCTTTCTGACCCTAGAACCGACTGTAGATGGTACACGGCGCTCATAAATTGTCAAAAGGTTTTAGCACGGCCTTGGTAAGTTTACGAAGCTTATGGCCCACCCTTAGTGCGCATCATGGGGTGGAAGTAATACGGTATGTGCTTCAGCAGTTAGGGTACGTGCATTCATTCATTCATTTTTCGAAGCGGATTTCAAACACAACGCTATCAGTTCACGCAGTTTTACAAACATGACATAGAGCAGCTGTAGAGAATTCAACCATAACGAATCAATGGTACGGAAGTGGAGGAAGCAAGAAGACGCCCTGCGCCAGGTAAAGACCAAACTGAGCTTCCGAGGGAACTTAAGAGTTTTGTTTCATTTAATGCGTCTTATAACCCTTTATTTATGAAAATATACCCGTTAGCAGTCGATCGTTGATATTGTGCCTTATAACCCAGTGCGCTTTATAGCCCAAAAAATACGGTACAATAAATTTGCTGGAACGTATTCCCATCTCCAGTTGGGGAATTCCTGTATAACAGACCATTCTGGTTAACATGCATAATTGGGTAGGTGGTACAGTGGTACCTCGGTTCTCGTTGTTAATTTGTTCCAGAAGGCTTCTCAAGTACTGAAAATGAGTACTGAGCAAATTTTTCCCATAAGGAATAATGTAAATTGAATGAATTTATTCCAGGCCCCAGAAAATCCACACTGTATAAGGCATTATATGCATTAATGGAGTTGTACCACCAGACCTCTGGACCCTGAAGCAGTGGAAACGTTTTCTGCCATGGCTATTAAATCAAGTGTTATTATCTAGAAGTTGTATGGATAAATCTGCATTAATGACAGGTGAGCCATGTATGTGCACATGGTGGTTTATAATAATAATAGATGAGCTATTTTTTTATCATTTATTAATTGGGTTGTTATCATCAGTTTCTTCACGTTAAGGCTACATCATACAATGCCATCTAGATGAATGTGCACTCACAACTGCATGGTAACCGTTTGGGGAATGTGCTTTCCCTGTTTTTCACCATGACACTGACTGTGTGTAGAAAACAGGCTTTCTATAGAGATAGTTTGGTGAGGTAGTGTGGAAAAAATTTGACTGGCTTTAAAGGTTGCACCTTTTTAGTACTTTTGCCATGATTTGCTTGCACAGTCATCAGTGCCTGACCTCAGTACTGCCCCAATAAACTACATGATGTCCTGTTCCAAAATGTAGTGGAAAGCCTTTCCAAAAGAGTTGAGGGCTGTTCCAGCAGCAAAGGAACCCATTTCTGTATGAATTCATATGAATGTGATGTTTCTGTCTTCTAATTTTTGATCATGAACTAACATCAGTGCATTAGTAATAGTGTACTGGGTTATGTGTATAGTCAGGCTTATAGATGGATAGACAGACAGATAGATAGATGAACTTTAATAATTATATCATTCAATTGTGAGGACCATTTGTGGGACTGTGATAGCCTAGCAGTTAAGGTATTGGACTACGGACCAGAAGGTCCAGGGTTCAAATCCCACCTCTGCCAAGCTGCCACTGTTGGGTCCGTGAGCAAGACCCTTAACCCACAATTGCTTGGAATATAAGATTGTACTAATTGTAAGTCGCCCTGGATAAGGGCGTCTGCTAAATGCTGTAAATGTAAATTTGTGGGAACCTTTTACATCCTCATAAGGATGATTTTTTTTTTTTTTGTACTAAAACTACCACTTTCATTTGAAAAATCAAAAGAGACAAATGGATTGGTTTAGGTTATAGTAATCACGATGATAGAAAGACAAATTTGTCAAACGTGTGTGCGTGTGTGTGTCTTGTTCAGTTTACAAAAATGCATACAAATGGTGTGGTTTATTTTGGTTTCATAGTATGTGCACACACACACACACACACACACACACACACACACACACACACACACACACACAGAGCATGTACACTCCATATATAGTAAGAAACATTCTCACCACCAAGCAAGGGCATAGACTTTGAGACGACAGCTGTGTGTGTGTGTGTGTGTGTGTGTGTGTGTGTGTGTGTGTAGGGGGTCAAGTTTATATGTCATTGTGACAACCAAATGTCCTCGCAAGATTAAAATGACTTTTTTTTTACCTTGTGGAGACATTTTTGTGATCCTCCAAAGTATTTTTTAGAAAAACTGCTACTCTTTTTTCCAAACCAAATGAGCCAAAAGATTTGGTTTAGGTTATTCAGGTTACGGTTAGGGCTAGATATAAGTGTAGAATTAATTAGCTACAGTAACATTATGTCGGAGTAAATTCCTCACTATGATAGAAAGACAAATGTGTGTGACTAGGATTTTGTTGTAGATGTGAGGGGTCCCCTGATCGATAAGAACATTGCATATTATTTACCTTGTGGGAATTGGCTTTTTAATAATAACTGCAACTACTGAGGTTTAGCTTAAGGTTAGGTGTAGGTGTACCCTTAATAAGCTACAGTAATTGTTATGTCAATGGAAAATTCCCATTAACATATGCCTTATAAAGAAGCTTATAGTTTTTTATAAAAAAGCAGTTTTTCTCATGGGGACCAGAAAGATGTCAGAGGTTTCTAACGGTCCCCACATTTGGTGCCCACAATGTAATACATACTTGGTACACACACCCACACACACAGACACACACACACATGCATGCACACATGGTCAGCTGGGCAGAATGGCATTGCCATGGATGAGGAATGGCAGTAATGTGAGTTTGTGTGTTTGATCTAAATGGCAGCATGTTTGTTTGTGTCACGCATGAACTTTTAACTGAGATTCAGAGTGACAGTTGTATTTGCAGAACAATGCCCAGAACATACACACGCACATGCAGACTGACACAGGCCAGCTGCTCATGGAGGAATGTGTGGAGAGAGAGAGAGAGAGAGAGAGAGAGAGAGAGAGAGAGAGACAGAGAGAGAGACAGGGAGAGAGAGGGAGGCTGGGGGTGAGAGAGAGGGACTATACAGAACATATCTTTAGAACAAAATCTCAGAGAGAACTACACCATTGTATTTTTTCTGCTTGACCTACAATCCCAGTATGACATCTAATGACCAAGACTCCCAAGTGGAACAGCAAAAAGCATTTGCCCTATATGTAATGCTTTCTGACCAGGAGGATCTGAATATATTCCTTACGTATGTGCAGAACAGTGCCATGTGACCATTTATAAATTAACACAGTAATAACCAGCATGATAGATTTTGTGCAGTAGTGCTTAATGCAGAGTTCTGATTAAATGAATGGTTACAACTGGCATACAGTGATTAATTGTCTAGGGGTGTTCAGTCAGGGACTGGGTTAAAATGTTTAGATTTCTTTTTGGAACTGTGAATAAAGTCACTTTCTGTCAAAAGCACCCATAGGAAATGTGTTATTTAGGTTCACAGTGAAACAAGTTTCTTTGGAAAAAGAATAATATGTAGTCAGAACTATTATAGTCGCGCTGACCCCGTCTTGTGACGCTTCAGGGCAGCATCGGCGTGTGTGTAGCAAACGCCCAGATGCTCTCACGGTGTTTTGTGGTATGCAGACACCGGTCTTTAGTGGCATTGATTGCCATATTAGCAACACCCGCTGGCTCAGGTATATAAGAATGTCTCTGAGCCTAGTCAGGTGTCGCAGCATTCGCCGGCTTTGGCGTTCTCATGGAAGTACACGTCATATTAACCTGTACGCACCCCGAGAATTTGCCGGTCTGCTGCGTGTTATTCCGCATTTTTTGCTGGTTAGGGAAAGAGGTAGCTGGCGGTTTGTAGACCGTCAGCAACGGTACGATCTAGAGGCCAGGGTCAGACACCTGCGCACATCCCCCTATTTGCTTTTGGGTCTCCCCGTCTTCCTCAGCGGTTTTGGCCCGCTTGCTGCGGCTGTGTGCAAACTCCCCAGCTCCCATCCCGCCTTCTCCCTCTCTCGCCAACAGCCTTTGAGTGCTCCGTTTCTCCCCCGTTTTCACTGCAGGAGAACCGTGATACGCTTTCGCAGTGCTACACTCGGGTCCTGCCGCTCTGCGCAGGCGCAGACCCCTTTCACGCCGTTGGTGCAGTGGAGCTACGCCATAAGCGCAACTCAGCCCACATTTGCTGAGCGCTTACGGTGTCCGCTTTAGTTTTCATTTTTGTTTCTTTTTCTTCAGTGGCTGAGTGGCACATTCTCTTTACTCAGCGGTAACCGACGCTTCTGCCCAGGGTTCGATCCTCAGCCACTGAATTTGTTTTCTTTTTTGTCGTTTCATTTATTTTCTTTTATTTAGGTATATTTCGGTTCATCACTTCCATCTGGAGCTAACTTCTGTTGGGTCCTCAAAAACCTTATATTTTTATTTTTCACAAGGCGAACCGTAACAAAAACTAAGCCTTTGGTTTGAGAGGTCTACTGCAGGGTGCACATCTTTAAATGTCTTCATTAACCTCTCTCAAAACATTAATTGTCTTCAGATTAATGCTTTATTTAGGTTAGCCGATCTACCTAATGGAATGTTTTTTGGGAGAGAGGAGGTTTCATGGTTTCAAACCACAGCTGAAACATATAACGCTTCCTTCTTATCAGCGATCAAACACTTAAACAGGTCTTGAGAGGCTGAAACTTTACACACCTGAACTGAATTATGCATTAAAGTTAGTAAAAGCACTGTGTGGCTCATGTGTGGTTGACCGGCACAGAACTGGTAATATGAGACTGAAAACCCGATCACCGACTGAATCCGTTATGTATATGTATATAATGTAGGCTTTGATTAATATAGGGTTTACTTCACCCCACAAAATTACACAAATCAGAATGCATGAAACAGTTGCCGAATGTAAACAGATTTGTATTATGCAGTCTGCAACGTCTTAAGGACAGAGCTTAAAAAAGTGATGTGCCTTTTTTTGGCTGAAGTATTTTGCTCTGGTAAGACATACCCCAAATTTAGTGGGTTAATCAATGCTCTGAATCTCAAGAGTTACTTCTTTTGCGTCTCCCAACTCACTTGCTTTATAATCAATTTCTCAAGGAGACTATAATAAAGCTCTTTTATTTCATTGAGGTCAAGGATAAGCTGTTGAGTTACACAGAAGGCCTTTTTTCTTTTCTTACTTGCAAGTATGTGTACAGTACTGTGCAAAAGTCTTTGGGAACCATGACAGCATTAGATTTGTTGTTTTAGTAATGTTATAATGATCATGTGTAATTATTTCTGAGTTTCATTATTAGAATACAACCAGAAAATACAGGAAATGTGTATGCAGTGTTAAAAAAACTGAAAAAAGCAACATCAGGATGCCAAGATGACCCTCGTACAGTCCAAAGAAGCTTGATGAGGAATGTTTTTTTAGGGGTAAAGAAGCCATTTTGTTTTGAAAATTGTGTTTTTTAGTTAGTGCACATATATCCTGTATTTTATGTGTTTATCTTAATAGGGAGACTGAGAAATAATTACATGGTCATTATGTCATTGCTAAATCAACACAACTAATGGTGGCCTAAGACTTTTGCACAGTACTGTACATGGTGAGGTCAAAACTAGGTTGAGAAGAAATAGGTATAAGGTAGGGTTTGACAGGGTTAAGACTAGGATAATACATGTCTCTTGCTTCATAGACATTCTAAGTTTAGAATGAGTTGGAGTTGCAGCTGGACCTTCAGCAATCTATAGACAGGTCCCTGTCAGCAGCTGGAGTTGGAGTTTATTCAGCTGCACAGCTTGAGTTACGAGGCCACAGTGAAGATGTTTACAGCCCACAGTCTGCCTTTTACCCTATAATTTGCCCCGTCTTCAGATGGCTCTTGACTGAGAGCAGCTCATGCTTAAAGCATTTAATAACTAACAATCCGAATGTTCATACAAACTGTAAATTAAGTTTCTGTTTGATTAATTTGAGGTTTAAGGTTTGAGCCTAATGTTTGTCACCTTGTGCTCTCTCAATTATTTCCTCACTTTTTTCCAGCTCTGAAACATTCCTCCTAAACAGAGCCAGTGTGAAAAGAAATTAGAAAACCTTTCTTCAAGTTTAAACTCAACTACATATGTATTTTCCTGTGTTTTGCCGACGCACTAAACATGTTTGTGGTTGAAAAAAAAAAAGATAGCAGAACACATTCTTTTCACATATATCCAGTAAAGCAGCAAACATTATACTTCACCACAAATACACTGACTGAAGTGAAAATAGTTTCATATGAAAGATTCATTGTAAAACTTCCAGCCACGCCTCGTGGTGAACCTACAATAACAATGCAAGAGTACTCATCACTACCCAGACTCCAGTGTTTTTTGGAAGCTGGGGACACAGAGTTCAGAAAATTACTGTAGACACAAATAGAAAGAGACCGCATTTCAGAAATAAAATTGTACGCTTTCCATAAAATGTGAAAGGGCGGTGTTGCACGCAGAGCCAGGAGCAGTCTTAGGAACACTGGGCATAACTGGGAATATATCCTAAACTGTACAAACAACAGTAACCAAACGTCATGATGGGATGTTGGACCAACATTAAACATATCATAACTACAACATCTCCATAGTGTTTCAGTGTCATTTTAATGTTTGCAGTCAACTGAAAAGTGAAAGACAGGAGGTAGCAAGAAGGACGGGCAGGCAGGCAGATGTGTGGGCAGATTTCAGAATTATTGGAGACCTTGGAAAAGATAAATAAAAGTTGAAAGAATAGAAGAAAATTAAAATGAAATTCATTACCTTACTTTAAACCCATGTTTATCTTGTGTGCCAGTAGTTCTGGCTCAGACTGAAACTTGACAGTCACACACACACACACACACACACACACACACATGTTTGTCTCGCTGTCCTTGTGAGGAATGACTGCAGATAATTAATACTACACCTACAACTACCAATAACCTTAACCTCAGTAACATAAAGCTTATCTATTGGATCTTTTGGTTTTTCAAATAATAGTTGATGGCTTTAACAAAAAAAACGGCATTAAAAAAAGTATCACACACAAACACAGACACACACATTTGTCTAACTATCCTGGTGGAGACTTTCCACTGACATAACTATTGTAGCTAATTACTGCTACACCTAAACCTAATCTTAAACTTGAGTCACCTAGTGTAGATCTTTTGACTACCATATTTTTCGGACCATAAAGCGCACTGGGTTATAAGACGCAATATCAACGATCGGCTGATAACGGATCTATTTTCATACATAAAGCACACCGGGTTATAAGGCGCATGAAATAAAACTAAACTCTTAAGTTCCGTCGGAAGCTCAGTTTGGTCTTTACCTGGCGCAGGGCGTCTTCTTGCTTCCTCCACTTCCGTACCATTGATTCATTAATGTTGAATTCTCTCACAGCTGCTCTATGTCCATGTTGTACTGTGTGACTGATAGCGTTGTGTTTGAAATCCGCTTCGAAAATGAATGAATGAATGCACACACCGTAATGGTGAAGCACATACCGTATTACTCCGCTATGCTGCGCACTACGGTGGCCGTAAGCTTCGTAACTTACCAAGGCCGTGCTAAAACATTTTGACAGATTTATGAGCGCCGTGTACCATCTACAATCGGTTCAAGGTTCGAGGTCAGAAGGTAACCAGAATTAATTCATACATTAGACGCACCGCATTTTAAGGCGCACTGTTGATTTTTGAGAAAATTAAAGGATTTTAAGTGCGCCTTATGGTCCGAAAAATACGGTATACAGTAATGTTTTAGCTATGGGGACCAGCAATATGTCCCCACAAGGTTAAAAAGTTCAGATCTTCCACACACACACAGACACACACACACACAGCTGTCTTTTTTGTCATAGTCAACACCTGTTAGCTTTTGTACTTTTTATGGTTATCACATAACACACACCCCAAGTAAATACGCCAAACTCTCTTATGTCTGCGTGTCTACAATATGACACATGCTCATACATACACTCACACACGCGCTGAGCTGTCTTTGTCTCGTTGTCAACACCTGTTAGCTTTTGTACTTTTTTATATCACACACACCCGAATAAATGCGCTAAAGTGTCTTACGCCTGTGTGTCTACAGTATAACACATGCACATACGTACACACAAACTGCAGGGCATGTGTTACATTGCTTTAGAACTAAGGAAATTTAAAGCAGCAGCTCTCTCAGCAGAAACTACCTTCTGACTTCTCTTTTTAGTCTTTCCTCTTATTCATGATATTTTCTCAGTCATATTTCTACTCCTGCTTTTATTTGTTTATTCCTTCTCTTCTTTATTTTTTTTCTTTTATCCTTCTTTTGTTCTTTTATCATCAACTTTTTTTGTTTTTAATTGTATCTGTATTCTTTGTAACTTTTTGCTGTTGGTTACCATTTGGCTTCTAATTTTTTTTATTTTTTTTTATTTCATTTCTTATTTTGCCTCTCCTTCTGATTATTACTTGATTTTTGTTTTCTCTGTTTTGTTTGTCTTCTTTATTCTTTATAGCTTTAACCCACTATGGAAAAAACTGGAAATTAGAAAAGGCCTAGCCTTTAATTTAAAGTACGTTTATTTCTATGCAATAAAGCCCTAGTAATTGCCCAAAAAAAAGTCAACAATCCCAGGATGAATGGCACAGCTAAGCTGTGTTGATTATATTCTTTCGTTTTCTATAAATAAGCTGCACCCGTAGGCAGGTTCAATACTACAACTTAAAGAACATACACTAAAAGGACTAACAAAAGCAGCTTGCCTTCAGGCTTATGTCTTCATTCTGGTCTGCTCACTGCAAGCCAGACAAGAAACAGACACAACAGAAATATATCATTATAAGTAACAACAAATAACATTTACAGTTTTCCAGAAGTTGCAAAGAAATATTTTTTAGAACCTTCCCTATATATACGACTAGTTCCCTCCACTATTATTGGCACCCTTGGTAAAGATAAGTAAAAAGAGATGACTTAAAAAGATTTGACCTTTGGTTAATTAGCTTGATGTCACACTGAAAAACTAAGAAAATCCAACCTTTGCATGCAGTCTAAGAGAAAAAATCCCTTATAAAAGAAAAATGTCCCATATTATTGGGATCCCTGCATTTAGTAGTTCACAATCATCTCTGTTCTGCTTAGCCCTCTCTTGTGCACTAGCCACTTTAGCTTACCCCACACGTTTTCTATGGGGTTTAGATCAAGAAACTGAGATGATTTTGTGTTCAGTACACCATTATTTTGTGGATCTGGACATATGTTTTGGACCAGTGTCCTGCTGGAAGATCCATTGATGATTCTTTCTTAGTTTATTGGCAGATGCAGAGAAATTTTGATATCAAATGTCCTGGTTTATATAGTCAGTGTTATCATTCACCCTAATGAAGTTTCCAGGACCTTTATAGGAAAACAGCCACACAACATCACAGACCTAACAGCGGGCAGCAGGTTCTTTTCAGTGTAGTCACCTGAGCTGTTTGTTGCCACAGAGCTCAATTTTCATTTGACCTGACCAAAGTCCCAGTAGCATTTAGCAAACTCCAGGCACTTATGTTTGAGTTTAGATGACAGGAAAGGCCTGTCAGAACCTTCCAAATGATCTGTTGACATGGAGGTGGCGTCTGTTAGTAGTTTTGGAGACTTGGTGACCCCAAGATGCTACTTGTTTTGAGGAAATTTTCCTCCTAACTGTGCATAGGGAAAATAGTCTTGAGTCCTTGTCCAGGAAAGTTTATCACAGTTCCAACTGATTGAAATTTTTTAATTATTGCCCAGTAATTAGCCATTTTTATACTAATTCCCTGACTCTACTCTCTAATTTGAATTGTGCGTAATCCTGTCTTTCCGATGTTAAAGAATAACTACGGGAATTTGATCTCTGTGTCATCTATTGCTTGGAAGTTAGAAGAGGATCTAGAGAGGATCATTTGATCCACCAACAAGCACGAGCAGCTCCCACAATGTCGTTGTCCACCATCCAGGCACAGGTGTGACCTTCACTACACACCCCTGTCTCCATCTGGACCATTTGTCAGGGTGCCTTTTATGTGTTCTGCCATTGACAGGCAGCCACCATTGCCTTTGTTACAGTTGTGTGGTGAAGAAGAAACCAAGTTTTTGGTATGGCCAAAAATTTGTATGACGGTATTTTTAAGGATTCTACAGGTTTCAGGGTATATCAGGGTATTTTTGTCCCGGGGGGATTGCTTGGGGAATAACAGTCTTTCTATAGGTGTGTAGCTTACTCTACTATATGTGTGTGTGTGTGTGTTTGTTTATTTATTAGAGATTCATCAAATGCTCTGTTAAAAACGATAGCAGGGGCTGCTGGCTTGTGCCTGGCTCTGCGTTGCTGCTAGCTTTAGCCTCTTTGACTTTGTTTGCTTTGTCAAACTCTGCATATTCAGCGGGGTGATGCTGTTTTAAACGTCTTATTAAATCTGTTATTCCAATCTTTTTCTAAGTTGATCCTTGTAATCCAAACAGCACGCTGTAAAAGTTTGCATGCCGGAGACATGGTGGTGTTCAAAATGGATAACAAAGCCCTTAGTAGTGTCCCTAGTCCATCAATCAGTAATGCGGTATTTAGGGAGCCTGTCTATCTAAGTAGGACTCAAAACACAGTCGAAACATATAATGCTTCCTTCTCATCATGTTAGCAAGCAAACCCTTAAACATGCCTCTTAAACAAACCCTCAAGTGCCTGAAACTTTGAATTATGATCTGACCTAAACTGAATTATGAATGAAAGTTAGTAAAAGCCCTGTGCTGTTCGTGATTGACCGGCACAGAATCTGTAATATGAGACTGCCTGAAGCCGATCACGCTAAAACCGACCAAATCCGTTTTATATATGTAAATAATGAAGGCTTTAATTATTATAAGGTTTACTTCACCACACAAAATTACACAAATCAGAATGCATGAAACAGTTGCCGAATGTAAACAGATTTTATTGTGCAGTCTGCAACGTCTTAAAGACAGAGCATAAAAGAGAGGGGTGCCTGTTTTGGCTGATGTATTTTCGCTCCCAGTAAGACATACCTCGATTTCTGTGGGTTACTCATTACTCTGAACCAGTCTCCAGAGTTACTGCGTTCATAATGGGGTTCTTCATTACATCTCTGATCTCGCTTTATAATCCAGTTCTGTGTTCTGTTCTTTAATCTGACGGAGCCTCTCCCAGCTGTTAACAGACTGTTTCTAGACTGTGATGTATGTTATGCTGCCTGGCTAGTGAGCTTTACCCAGCATGCTGTTCGGTGGTGTAGTTCTACTCAGAGCTCAGCAGTGCTCGTAACGGCGAAAAATATTATATAATTTGCTGTCTATTTGTTAGAGCTGGGTTTCTGCTATGCACCGCTATGGAGGTATATGAAAAATGCATACCGTATGGGAAATTAACACTGGTGTACCGGTTGAACCCGTATACTGCCCAGCTCTAAAATGAGTGTATTATTAGCTGTGGTGCACGCTATGTAAGAATGCCAAATGCATCCTGCAGTGCAGTGTCTTCACATGAAAAGACATGGCTGGGGAATGGTTATGGTTCCGTGTGTGTTTACATATGTGAAGTTAGAAGGAAATGAGAAGTTTATTACACTGTTGAATATGAGATATTAAGACAGACAACTCATAACTGACAACTGAGAAGTTTAAAGTAGGGCAGAACTAAGCAGCATCCAGAAGTCGTGTATGGAATACCAGCATCCTTGCTAAGAAACATAAAGTTCTATGTGGTTCCTGGCACCAAGAGTTAGAAAGAGCTGCAAAGAGATTTAAGTTAGAAAGAGTTGTAAAAGGAGATATGAAATATTGAATAGAGCACTAAATAGTCACAGAGATATCCAAAGGGCTTTAAAGAGATCTAAAGAGTAATAGAGATCTAAAGGGATCTGAAAAGATTAAATTTCCATTGTGAACTGTTCCACTTACTGGATGAACAGAGTGTAATTATCTGTGTGCTCTGGCTGCTAGAGGGCAGCTGGTATGTGCTTTTGTGAGGATGCTTTGTGAAAGCTTCAGAGGAACCACAGCTTTGGGCAGAGTACTATGGGTAAATAAACTACATTCCCCAGAGTTCTCTAGGGCTAATCAAACCAGGGTGGCTTGCACCTGTGCGATGGGTTATTTGAATCATGTCAAAGACTGCACCTACTTGCATTGTCTTTTTAGAGATACTGTTTATGTTTGTTTGTCTGCAAGTGCGAATTATTAATGAGTCCAAAAGACAAGAAGGTTGAAAGATTAACAATCAAACCCAAGTTCAAGCAGGAACGTAATAAAGAGAGAAAGATAAGTTCAGAGATAGAGAGATATAAGTAAGGAGATATTTGGCTGTTAAGCTGAATGCAAAAATAATTACAGATTGGCCGTATGACGTAGGAACTTTTAGAAACATTAAAACAATTGTATTTAATTTGCATTTGCATTAATCAGTCTTAAACCAAGTAGTTCAATTCATCCCCTGAACAGGTTGTTTAAGTCTGGCTGTGTTAACAGATGATGATTACCATGCGTAAAGGGTTCAACATCTGGATTAGTGCCGTTTTCCACATCTAGTTCATGCATTGTGGCAGTTTCATTTAGGGCTCCATGTCTCTGGTGGCTTTGATACTGTCATCATGTGGCACCAGTCTCACAGGCTGAAGGCAGACTGGGGTATTCAGTAGATTTCTTGTTTTTAGTAGAGAAGCCAGATACATTGGTCAAACAGAAATAACAGTCCGTCTGGTGATCCTTGTCTTCTTGCCATATCATTGCGACTGAAAATGGCTTCAAATTCCGAGTAACTATGAGCCAACCTCTTAGATTGCCTGCACATGTTGGATAACACAGATGAGGAGCCCACTCAGGGTGCATACTGTGTACACTTTGCATACTAAGTACTATGTTTATATAAGCATGGGCCACTTTATCAGGTACACCTTGTTGGTACTGGGTTGGACCCCTTTTGCCTTCAGAACTGCCTTATTTCTTTGTGGAGTAGACTGAAAAAGGTGGAAACGTATCTCTGAGATATTGTTCCATACTGACATGATAGCATCATGCAGTTGCTGCAGTTGCCACATCCCAAAGTTGCTGTGTTGGATTGAGATCTGGTGACTGAAGGCCACCTGAGAACAGTGAATTCATTGTCATGATCGAGAAACCAGTTTGAGTTGATCTGAGCTTTGTGACATGGTGTGTTATCCTGCTGGAAATAGCCTTCAGAACATGGTACACCGTGGTCATAAAGGGATGGACATGGTCTGCAACAATACTCGTTTAGGCTGTGGTGTTTAATTGATGCTCAATTGGTATTAAGGGGCCTAAAGAGTGCCAAGAAAATATCCCACACACCATTACACCAGCAGCAGCCTGAACTAGCCCGAACTTTTGATACAAAGCATGATGGATCAGTGCTTTCATGTTGTTTATGCCAAATTCTGACCCTACCATCCGAATGTTGCATCCTTTTTCCAGCTTCAATTCCAGAAATTGCTGGTTACGCCACTTTGGGATCAGGCGAATCCTTTTCATAATGTCCACACTTTACTGCTGTGCGCTTCAGAGAATGGTCAACTGACAGAATGACTGCCAAATGAGCTTTTCTAGTCATGAGGGTCTGGAGGTGTAGACTCATGAAATGGCGTTCTACTTTGTTGGCGAGTCCTAGGTGCCAACATCACTGTAACATTAATCAAGGGGCGGATTAACACAAACATTTCACAAACACATTGATAAACTCAGGGTTAGAGCTAAGCTATCTAACTAACTTAGTGAACTTGATAATTCTGTTGTTGTATGGACTGCTTTTAGCAGGTTAGAACACCCTATGTACTACTCTCAGCCAATCAGAATTCCCTGTACTGTATTTCTTTCCAGCTTTCCTCTGTATGACTTGGCACATTTGCCTGCTGCATTAGTCATTCGGATTTGCATAATTTAGAGCAGCGACCTAAATAAACAACACGCATGTTTGTTTTGTTCAGTAACATACTGATTATTTGTTTAATGCATCACTTGCTGGAGATGTGGAGAAATCATATCTGAGATTAGCCATTTAAATTTCCATTTTCAGTACATACTGCACATACCGTATTCTCACTCACACACATTTTACGCAAAGACGGACACAAGGTTTTATATTGTGTAACTTAAAGTCAATTATTTCATCACCAAACTGTGATTTTCATTATCTAACAGATCATTCTCATATGCAAATAAGGACAAACTCACCAAGGTTTAGTAGCAGTAGCCGTTCCTCCTCTGGTCAGTGCTAAAAGTTTTTCTTTTTTTAATTAATAGTCTGCTAACCCTGGCAAAAGTTATGGAATCACCTCCTTAGAGGATGTTCACCAAGACTTTTAACTTCATTCATTTTCTTATCCAGTTAATCCTGAACATGGTCATGGGTTGGCGGCATAAGGCGCAAGACAGGATCAACAGTAGACAGGGCACCCATCCATTATATGGCAGATACACCCACACACAATCATACACTGGGGCACTTTAGAGACACCAGTTAATCTAACATGCATATCTTTGGACTGCAGGAGGAAACCGGAGTACCCAGGGTAAACCCACACTGACACGGGAAGCTGAACATTCTAGCTTTGTGAAGCATACCTGAAACACTCACTCACTTTCTTATCCATTTGATCCTGGACATGGTCACGGGCGAGCCGGTGCCAAGCCGGCAGCATAGGGAGCAAAACAGGAACAACTCAGACAGGGCACCAATCCATAGGGCACATACACTCCTAAACTCATACACACAATCGGGCCACTTTAGAGACGCCAATTAACACAATTAATACACATGTCTTAGGGAGGAAACCAGAGTAAACCGTCGCAGGCAATGGAGAACATACAAACTCCACACACAAAAGACCTAGACCACCCCACCTGGGGATTGAACCCAGGACCTTCTTGCTGTGAGGCAACAGCGCTAATCACCGAGCCGCCCTCCATATCAAGTAGAGGGAAATAAATATGGAATCACTCAACGTTGATATGAAAGTTATGGAATAATCATCAACAAAATAAATCACAATTAGTACTCTTCTGCTCTGCCTTGGGCTTTATGATGGCCTGAATTCTTTGAGCCATTGACTTCACTAATGAAACGCAATCCTCTACATCAAGCTGGTAAAAACATTCTCCAATAGTGGTTGACAGATTATCTTTTCAGGATGGAACCTTGTCATGAATCAGTTTTTAAATTTGCACCATAAATTTTCAATAGGATTGAGATTCGGACTGTTGCTGCCCATGTCCTTGAGTTAATATGCCTTTCCTGAAGAAAAGCTTTAAAACTCTTTGCTCTGTGGCAAGATGTCTTATCATCCTGAGAAGTGATTTCATTATCACCAGACATATTTTCTGTTGCTGGAATGAGATAAATGTCCGACATTTCATGTACACCTGTGCATTGCGGTGATGATTGCAATCTCCATTGGTTCTATACCTGACCTATACAAGTCTCATATAATAAATGAGTGTGGAAATTTTGATTGTTTTCTTCAGGCAGTCATCTTAATATGCGCCAGCACCGGACAAAAGTTCCAGCGTCATATCCTTGGGGAGATTCGTGATTCATTGCTGAATATCACATTCATCCAATCATCCATACTCCATGATTACTTCTTTGTCCACCAGGAGCAGACTGGCAACAAAAAGCGACCCAGAAATTTGCTGTCCCCATCTCGTTATTTGTATTGTGTTAGACTAAAATACTAACAGTGAAACTGACTTTCCAAGGTTTTCCTCCCCATGTTGTGTGTACAAAAAGCATTTCAAGTTGAATTAATGTAATGATCGCCTGATTATCATATAATTGGACTTAATAGCCAGCTTATTATTATTATTTAATTGCTATTATCAGAATTATTTGAAGTGTTGCAAAACAGTCAACAGCATTTAAACACAATTAAATTAAAACCAGCAGACTATATCCACAGTAGCACACTATATTCACACCACATATACACACAAATCACTTAATTTACAGCAACCTACAATAAATTCACATACATAATGCTATATTTACACAAGACCACAAAGAGCACGATATCACATTTTTCCCTTTCTTGTTCAGAGCCATGCTCACCTGTTTGTTTAGATTGTAGAGCAACGATTGTAGAACAAATCATTTTATTGCTGGGCTGGCTATTGAAATATTACATGCCTTACAGGCTAGAATGCAAAGCAGTTTAGTAGTCTAGAAGGAAATAACAAATTTATATGTTTGGGTTACCTGTTTATAACCAAAGTTGATGACCATTTAAAAAAACACTTCAGAGAAATTTAGTACTAACGTCTCTAAATATTTCTGCACTCGACTAGTTAAAGCTTGGAAATGCTGAGACCTGCAGCACTGCTCTATTACTGCAAGGTTATTCAGTTTATTTAGCTGGTTCACAGCACAGTGTGTAAGCATGACAAAGCACCTGCTTCATGTCACTCCTCCTCTTTAATGTTTCTGCATCTTCTCCATTGTCCTCATAATCCCCTGCAGACTGCTTAAATAAATCTGCTAACTTAGCAAACTTTGCAGCATCAGCCAGGGCAAGTCCATTGACAGGAACAGGAACTTGTAAGTACTCTGGACAGTATCAGGGACCTGCAGTCCCATCAAAGATTCCTTGCAGCACTTTTTGTTGGAGCTTGTGCTTGAATTTATCTAAGCAGGAACATGAGTCTCGGGTGTTATTGTATTGTGAACAAAGAATGTATTGGTACCCTGTAGTGTGTATTTGGTATTTCTTCCAAGAAAAGTGTGTTCGTCCTTTTGTCAGTGCTTGTAACCCCTACGTACTTCCTCAGTCTGGATATTTACCACGTTTGCACTGCCACTAGTGGAATCTTCATAGTACAGTACAGTATTTTTTATTGGGATCTTCTGGGATGAACTAGGTCCTTGTGTGCCAGTCTGGAAAACTAACTGGCTGTAATTGAGCAGATTGGTTCAAATTGTGATGATTTATAAATAGAGATGCACCGACTGCAATTTTCGTTGGCCGATTTTTTGTTTGGCAGATTTTGGCCGATTCCGATGTTTTCAATTGTTTTCTGTCCAATTAATTATAAATGGACAGCATGACAGATAAAGCTGTATGGAAACCTTCATCACTGCTAAAGAAAGATATAGCAGCAGCTGGTTTGTGTCTGGCTCTGCCTTATTATATGTCTTATTATTGTTCTGAGTGTTTTCTTAGTTGTTCCTCCGTGGAGGACTTTCATCATTGGCATAATGCAAACAGTAGCTAGAACACTCAACTGCTCAAGACTGTGTAACAAGAATGGCACTGTATCACTGCTCCCTCACTAGTATTATTGTGCTATATAGGAAGAGTCTATTTAGTGTCCCCAAGTAGTAGCACTGAAGCACAACTGAAATCCAACACTTCCTCATCGTCAGCCTGCGAGAGAGCACCGATCCATCTCATTAAACAATCACATAGTTTAAGCTGGAACTGTGGTTTAAAGCAGGATTAATATTGGTATGAATGTTAGTGAGAGCAGTGTTTTTTATGTGTGGCTGTCGTCACATTAGCTGCTCGCTTCAGGTCCTTCCACAACATTTCCATTGGATTAAGGTCAGGACTTTGACTTGGCCATTCCAGAACATGACCTTTATTCTTCTTTAACCATTCTTTGGTAGAACGGCTTGTGTGCTTAGGGTCATTATCTTGCTGCATGACCCACCTTCTCTTGAGATTCAGTTCATGGACAGATGTCCTGACATTTTCCTTTAGAATTCTTTGATATCATTCAGAATTCATTGTTCCATCAATGATTGCAAGCCGTCCTGCCCAGATGCAGCAAAACAGGCCCAAATCATGATACCACCACCACCATGTTTCACAGATGGGATAAGGTTCTTGTGCTGGAATGCTGGAACTTTTTTCTTTTAAACCAAAAAGTTCTATTTTGCTCTCATCCATCCACAAAACATTCTTCCAATAGCCTTCTGGCTTGTCCACGTGATCTTTAGCAAACTGCAGATGAGCAGCAATGTTCTTTTTGGAGAGCAGTGGCTTTCTCCTTGCAGCCCTGCCATGCACACCATTGTTGTTCAGTGTTCTTCTGATGGTGGGCTCATGAACATTACCATTAGCCAATGTGAGAGAGGCCTTCAGTTGCTTAGAAGTTACCCTTGGGTGTTTTTTGACCTCTGCAACTATTACACGCTTTGCTCTTGGAGTGATCTTTGTTCTTTGACCACTCCTGGGGAGGGTAACAATGGTCTTGAATTTCCTCCATTTGTACACAATCTGTCTGACTGTGGATTGGTGGAGTTCAAACTCTTTAGAGATGGTTTTGTAACCTTATCCAGCCTGATGAGCATCAACAACTCTTTTTCCGAGGTTCTCAGAAATCTCCTTTGTTCGTGCCATGATACACTTCCACAAACATGTGTTGTGAAGAGCAGACTTTGATAGATCCCTGTTCTTTAAATAAAACAGGGTGCCCACTCACACCTGATTGTCATCCCATTGATTGAAAACACCTGACTCTAATTTCACCTTAAAATTAACTGCTAATCCTAGGGTTCACATACTTTTGCCACTCAATAATATGTTAAATATTTGATCATTTTCCTCAATAAACTAAATGACCAAATATAATATTTTTGTCTCATTTGTTTAACTGGGTTCTCTTTATCTACTTTTAGGACTTGTGTGAGAATCTGATGATGTTTTAGGTCAGATTTATATAGAAATATAGAAAAAATTCTAAAGGGTTCACAAATTTCAGTACACTGTAGTTGACAAACAACAGGTGAGGTCCTCTCCAGCACCAAAATGAAGAAGCAGCAAAGCAGGCAGAGGAACATCTCTGGCTAATCTCCCACAAGAGACTTTGAAATGTGATAGAATGTGACTGTAGCCTTATGTAGGCTGTGTAGTGTGCCGATAGTGTGATTAGACAGCAGGTGTATGAAATCTCAAAACAATTCGTTTCCTCCAACAGCATGGTGGGATTAGTCTAGGTATGCACTGAATATTCGGCAACCGAAATGTTTTGCTTATTATTATGTTCTTTTTTTTTTGCCATTTTCAGACGGATAATTTTAAATAATTATTCGAGTAATTTCACACAATAAGTGAAAAGACTGAATAATTTATACCAAACAATGATGTTTTGATGACATGATCAAATCACAACCAGTATGGAGTTTTTTGTAATTGCAGCAAACATGTCAATTGTATCGAAGCAGGCTTCTACAGTACGAGCATTTGCGTTTGCTAAATGACTTAATCTAAATGTTAATTTGTGCCTTCTTTTTAAAGAAATGAGTGCCCCATGCTGCCATTGCTGCCAGTGTTCATCAAGTCTGTACCTCCAAAGTGCCCTTGCTGCCTACGTCCTATGCAGGGCAATCTCTATATGAAGGGTTTCTAACTGACAATGGAACCCTAAGACTGATTAACGAGACTGTACCTGGTTACTGATTGTGTCATGCCCTCTGCACGAGTTCTAGCAGTTTTACAGGTCTTGATTGTAGCCGTTTTGTCATTTTTGCCATTTTAATCTTTTTTTAAGGCTTCTTTTTGGAGGAACATCGTAACACATACAAATGTTTGACGAGATGTGGTAAAAGGAACAGATAAAATGTAGACAGAAGCTAATATTAGGACTATCGTGACAGAATCTATTTTAAAAATTAAGAAATTAAGCCCTCCTGCATGAGATCTGTAATTGGCACATTTAGCTGGTAGCTGCACTAAAACTGGCAAGAGTCAAAGTATCAACATGTGAAATTTATGAAAAGCACATTTACATAATTACATATCTAACAGTAGAGAAACAGAACTACAGGTGTAATGCAATTCAGTCATTTTATTTTAAGTCTTACACATCTTCCTGCGATTAAATGTTATACATATGTAGGTACAAACTTTAAAAAAAATTTAATTATTACAAATTAACTTTTATGATGTATGTTGTTTTACGTTTAAATAATTGTGTTTCTGTTCTCTCAATCTGCCTTTGTTATAAATGAAAGTTACTTGTGACATAATGAGCAAAGCTTAATTTCCTCACCCTGCCTTGCCAAATAGGAACATTCAGTTCTTTTAGTTCCTTGTTTATTCATGCATAATCTGGAGGAATTCAAAAGGGAAATTAAACAAAAAAGTTAGGTTTGTGCTTGAACAGTGTTTGTGCTTGGTCAGCATTATCTGTGGAATCTCTAAATGTAAAAGTAACTAAATGTAAAATGTAAACCTGATTTTTCCTCTAGGGTGCCTGACTTATGCACATCGGATATTTTATGGCTAGATTTAATTTATTTTAATCTTTATAGTGTAATGTAACAAACATTTATTTTGACAGGGTATCATTTTCTATAGGCATTCTCGCAGAAACATAAAGAAAGTTTTAAAGAACGTGTGAGAACAGTACTAACAGCTTTTTTAGAATCTTTACTGGACAATATCCTCATAACTTCATCCCCTCATATTGAGTGTGCTTCTGAACAATGTGCTTTATGAAGGAACTTTGTGTCTGAAGAATATACACGTTTAAAGCTGCCCAGCTAAACTGGCAAAACAAGGTTCACGGGTTGATAGAAAACATGGAATGATAATACAAATGCAAATGCTTATAAACAGAGAGTATACTTTCACAGCATCTTTTCATTTATGATCTCCTAATTATCAATTTCTTTTTCTTTTCATGGTGCTGTTCTCCTGGCTTGAACGTGAAAAAGGTAAGATCATTATCCCAGTTTCAGGGTTCTTACACCTTAATTGTTACCCAGTTTATCATAGGATGGCGCCACGCTTGTGGCTGCCTGTTGTCGCATTCACACACACACACACACACACACACACACACACACACACACACACACACACATTTGTCTCGCTGTCCTTGTGAGGAATGACAATGAAGGATTACTGCAGATAATTAATACTACACCTACAACTACCCATAATCTTAACCTCAGTAACATAAAGCATATCTATTGGCTCTTTTGGCTTTTCAAATAATAGTTGATGGCTTTAACACACACACACACACACAACACCTCAACATAACCAACTCTATTCCATATGTAGTGAACAATATGCAGCTTGGAGTAATGGGATTTATGCAAATTGTAGTGCACTCCATAATGGTACATATATAGTTTAGCATCTCTTAACGAGTGGTTGTGCGTTTTTAAATGTATATAATTTTATTTAATTTAATTTAAAAACTATAAGTCCCACCAGTAACTGCTGGAAGCTACACTAAGCTAGGGTCAGTTCTTTTTTGTCACAATAGAGAAGGTACTTAAAGTCAAGAGTATGGCAGAGGACAGGCTATGGCTGTGCTTTAAGCCCTTCTTGATGAAGACAAGTAAAATTCCACCTTGCCTAATGGGGGATAAGTCAGCTAATATGTTGTCTTATGAACTCTGGTACTGCAAATAAATAAATCTCTCATTCTCAGTTTCTTTCCACTTTTTCCTCTGATGTTCATGCTGCATATAAATATAGAACAGTTTTACATTATTTGTGTCTAAGTCTTCAGCATTAGTTTATTAGTATGAAATGATATACACTCTTTGACACAAAAAAGGATAGAAATACCAGATTGCTGCAAAACTTGGCATCTCAGGCAGATATATAAATGATTACAGGTGTGATCTGATTAGACACTGGGTCTTGCCACAAGAGGGCGTAAAACTGCTACCCTCACTGCTCTTTAGAAAGGCTCTCAGAGTCTACTTTTGGGTAATGTACCTCTTGGTGAGAAATAGTTGACTGCTAGACAACTCTTTGACACATTTGCCCACAGATTGGCCTGTAGATCTTCCACACTCATAGTTTGCTGAAGCTAGTATCCCAGCTGGTCCCATAAATTCTCGATTGGCGATAAATCTGGCGACTGGGCAGGCCAAGGAAGTTGCAATCTGAGAAACCCTTGGTGTGTGGGCGAGCATTACCCTGCTGATAAACGCCAGTTGGAATACCTGCCATGATAGTCAGCACATGTGGACACAGAATGTCTTGCACATATTGCTGAGATGTTAGTGTCCCTCGTATCACTACTAGGGTTGACTGACTGTTGTATTCAGTAGCTCCCCAGATCATTACACCAGCAGTTAGAGCAGTGTGTCGGTCCACAACAAAGGCAGGATTGAAATGCTCACCACAAGGACTCCAAACTCAAATATGACCATCGTCAGATCCTGAACAGAACTTGGGTTAATTGCTGAAGGTCCCAGTTCATATCAGTCCAGGTTTCTTGTTCACGACACAACTGCAAATAAAGTTGACGGTGGCTGGCTGTCAATGGCAGGACACGTAATGGGCACCGTGACAACAAATTTCCTTCTGTTAAGCACCTGGAGACAGGGGTGTGTAGTGAAGGTCACACCTGTGTCTGGCTGGTGGACAACGAAACTGTGGGAGCTGCTCGTGCTTGTTGGTGATCAAACGATCCTCTCTCCTGGTGGTCTGTCTGGGATGTTTGGTGCCTGTTTGCCACGTATGCATGCCTTCATGGAACCACTGCTCCCAATGCCTCCTATCAGCTAGGTCAGAACGGCCTAGATGGTGTGCAATTCTAAACGTCCATCCTGCTTCTCTCAAAGTCTGTCAACTGGATAAAATGTCTTCAAGTGCATTACAGATGCATGCCTAGCACTCAACGACCTCTCACCAAGAGCTACGCTACCCAAAAGCCTTGGTGAAACACTTTTAAGGTCTCTTGTGGCAAAACCCAGTGTGTAATCAGACCCCACCTGTCATAATTTACATATCTGCCTGAGACAGATTTCTACCTGGGTGCTTTATTATTTTTTTGTAAATAAGTGTAGAGGGAAGACTGAGATGGTTTGGACATGTGCAGAGGAGGGATAGTGGATATATTGGTAGGAGGATGTTGGCGATGGAGCTGCCAGGCAAGAGACGGAGAGGAAGACCAAAGAGGAGTTATTTGGTTGTGGTGAATGAAGATATGCAGGGAGTTGGGGTGAGAGTAGAGGACGTGGAGGACAGGGTGAGGTGGAAACGTTTAACCCTCGCTGTGGTGACCCCCATGATAAGGGGAGAAGCCGGGAAGAAGAAGAAGAAGAAGAAGAAGAAGAAGAAGAAGAAGTGTATGTAAATGATTCTTTTCTTGGGGAAGGGGAAGAGATAAACCAAATCAATATTTAGTATCATTCATAGCTTTTGAAGCAGCATCAGTTCTCTTAGGTACACTGCCATGCAGTTTGTGAAGGTGCTCAGCTGCTATGCTTTCACAACCCTCTTGGAGAACCTGCCACAGTTCTCCTGAAGACAGTTGCTGTTTCATTGGCATCTGTCTTTTCATGTAATCCCAGACTGGCTCAGTGTTTTTAGATCAGGGCTCTGCGGAGACCTTAGCCTGTTCTGTAGGACTCCTTGCATTTTTTTTTGCTGGAGATCTGGAGTTCTTTCTGACTTCGATCATGTGTTTGGGGTGATTTTCATACTGGAGAATGAATTTGGGACAAATCAGACACCACCCTGATGGAACTGCATGACAAATAAAATTCTAGCTGTGCTTCTCAGCGGTGAGGGAGCCATTATTTTTGACCAAATCACAAACTCCATTTGCAGAAATACTGCCCCAAACCTGCAGGAAACCTCCACCTTGCTTTACTGTTGAAGGCAGATGCATGATCCATGTGGCACTCTCCAGCCCTTCTGTAGGCAAAACTGCCTTCTGTTAAGAGTACCTGATCAGTCCAGAGCACCTGCTGCCACTGTACTGTACTCAGTCATTTTTTGTGCACATGCAGGACAGTCATTTGGCTTTCTTTCCATCTGAGCCATGGCTTTTTAGTTGCATCTCTTCCATGCAGCCTTCACTGGACTGTAGATAGGTGTACCTGGGTCTCAGTGGTTTTTGCTAGTACTGAGAGTGCTGCTGGACGAGAAACCCACAGCCCTACGCTGGGTCACGTGGGATCCGCAGATCAAGCCAGCACGTCACTCCATAGCATGAACGCTGATGAGCTCATTGGACACAGCTGGCTAAGACTGCATTTAAGCTCGGCTGTGAGGTACGCTCATTGCGTTGTATTAACTCGGTTGTGCCCGTGTACACTGTGCGTGCCTGCCGGTGTGAGTTACGCCCATGTGGATTGTTTTGTGTTCTGTCCGCCTTGGACTACCTGCCTGTTTTCACGTTCCGTCCGTTCGCAGACTTACTCCTGCCTCCTTCCTGATTAATGTGTGGATTTGCCTCGCCACGTTTATGTTTCCGCCGGTTATTTTCACGCGTACTTGAGTGTCCCGAAACGCTCTTTTGTTTAACAAATAACCTCTGCTCTTTAATTTGACACGAAATGTACAAGTTTCTGTACGTAGACAACATCAGTGTAACTCTTGCATCAAAGAATGGTGCAGTTCATTTTCACGAGGATTCACAGTTTAGTCTTTTGGCCACAGTTCTGACAAGAATGTCCTGTAGACTGGGATTTTTGCCACTGCTGGAAGCCCCGTATAATCATATGTTTCAGTACACCTGCACCTTCAGCTACTTTCCTCACACTATGACCCTTGTCAAGCCCAAATGCAGTCTATCATTTTTGCCAATCATTAGCATCTGCTTTGCGACCCATTTTCCACACATTGACTGCACTGTACCATCTCTTCTTAATCTATGAATTCCATTGCTTACCCCACAGGTATTTATAGCCCGACCATCTCCATGCAATGCCGTTTAAGGTGGAACGTGAAGTTACTGCCACCTTAAACAAGCAAGGTGACTAATGATTTGTCTGGGGAGCTTATATAATATGTAATGGTTGGACATTACTCGCATGATTTGGTTACATAAGTAAATCTGGTTCCTGGGTATACTTTTTTGCCAAGGTCCCTAGTCATACTAGATACTGCAGACAAATTACTGTAATTGTAAAGATCAAGGTGTGTGGATTGGGATATGTTCTACATGCTTGTTGTTTTTGTTCTGAAATTTCTGTGTGCAAATGCATACTTTCAAAAATAGGTTGTGAAGTACAATTATCACTCAAACCCTGCAACGTTCTCTACTACACTTTGTAATATAACACTCTGTCAGGGTCTTAACAAAGAGCCAGCCAGTGATGGTAATTACACTGGTGTACAACAGGTGTAGAAACAAGATACTGCGTGAGTGAGAGAAAGAGAGAGACAAAGAGAGAGAGTCAGAATGGTCAGAGGTGCACAATATCCCTGCTCACTTCAGATGACACCATCTTTCTACCATTAGAGCACAAGACTATGTTGTTTGTACACAAATTGTTGCAGCATTTTGGGGAATTTCACTGTTCCCCAGGGTATGCTTTACAATACATTCAAACATGGATCCACACTGGCAGGAGAAAATAGCTAAAAAATGTCATGAATAGGTTTCCCGTTGCTGACATGAAGAATTTGGACTTCTAGTATTCCTACTGAGCAACACTCAGAGGGAGAAAAAAGAAAAGAGAGACACATCATCCATCTTTCCTTCTCGGCTCAATAGCAGTGCTGGGTTCCTACAGAGAAAAAAACCCTGACTGCTGAGAGCTTAATTAGTGGTAATTAAAGACGGAGAAAAAAAGAAATGAGAAGAAAAAGAGAGCACAAGGGCGGAGAAAGAAACAAATAAAATTACATGCCAGGTTTTTCATCCTGTTCTGCAAAGAACATGGGGAAATTGATAGATACATTACAAATTGTGGTGTCTCTGTGTGTGTGTGTGTGTGTGTGTGTGTGTGTGTATCTATCTGTGTATCCGTGTATCTGTCTGTGTGAGACATTTGTATAGCAAATGTCCCAACAAGGTTAGAAAGATCTGACATTTTTTACCTTGTAGGGACATTTGCTGGTCTGAACGGGGAAATGTTTTTTGTTTTTGTTTTTTTTACAAAAACTGCTATTTCTTTTGAAAAACCAAATGATATCCGTTAGGTTACAGAGGTTAAAGTTAATCAGGTTAAAAGTGTAAGTGTAGCATTAATTAGTATTAAGTCAGTGGAAAGTCCCCACCAGAATAGTGAGACAAACGTGTGTGTGTGTGTGTGTGTTTAAGTGTGGCATGTGTATAACTGCAGTGTGTGTCTATGTGTAATTTTTGTGTGTATGCAGATGGAACAGGTGCTGTCTGAATTAGGCAGATGAACAGTCACACACCACACACCTCTAGAGCACTAATGCAGTGTAGTTTAATTTAATCCTGCTGATACTTTGCCAAATGAACACACAGTCAGTCTCAGGTGGAACATGTTGTGTGTGTGTGTGTGTGTGTTTTGGGGGTTCCCCTTCCTGAACACCTGGTATCACCCTTCACTGGCTTTCCTATTCCTACATATACAGAAAATCTGTTTTATTATATGAAGTCTGTTTGATATCTAATTTATAGGTAAACTTTGTTCTGTTTGCTTATTGCAGGTGTGCCCAAACTATACACATGTCCCACAAGCATTTTTTAAATGCCCCGCTAGTTAGATATAACATTAAAGATTGTCTGCTATTAAGGAAGGACATTTTGATAAACTACAAAACACCCCTCCCCATACAAAATGTTAATGATGTTCATTATATCAGCTTGCTTTATTGTTACCAAGCTTTGCTCTTCACATGACCGTACTAAACAAGAGACTGCTTAAGATTCAACTATAGAGTCACTTTACTAAAAAGTAGGGCTGGGTATTGGATTTCATGATACGATACACATATCGAGACATGGGTCACGATACGATTATATCGCGATACAGATACAGATCTATTGCGATATCCCACATAGTTCACTGAAAATGTAAAAACAGTTGAAATACAGGATAAGGTGTACCTCCATTGATAATTCAGTGGTCATATTGAGTCAAAACACTGTACTGTGACATCTACAGGAGTGGAGATTGTAGTTTACACCTCATTTTGAGCTGAAAATCGAGGCAAGTGAAGTCAAGTCAGATTTATTTATAAAACACTTTTCACAATGGAGCATTGTCTCAAAGCAACTTTACAATTTTAGATTGTTTTCTAATAACTACGACCAATCCCAAATTAAGCAAGCCTAGGGCGACAGTGGCAAGGAAAAACTCCCTAAGTGTTATGAGGAAGAAACCTTGAGAGGACCAAGACTCAAAAAGGGACCTCCTTGGGTGGGTTAGATGATAAATGTAAGTCTAATAGTAATAGTTCAAATAAAATAACATAAAAATATGCATATCGGCATTATGTAGTCCAATACACAGAGTCACTCTAGGATCTTGAGCCTTGGCACTGAAGTCCTTGGTGGCACTTCTTCCCCAGTCAACCGGATAGGGAGAGAGTCACTGCCCTCTGGTGTGGCCCGGCTATGGTGGTGCTGGAGCCAATGACGGAAACAACTTGAGGTGTTACAAACCGATGTAGTATGTCATGAAAATAAATATTGCAATATATTGCTGTATTGGTTGTTTAGCCCAACTCTACTCAAAAGCAGTCTTAATGGCAATCAAGTGGTCATATTGGTCATCAAGTTAGTATGGAGTCAAATTCAGTCAGTCAGCATGAAACTCAAGTGTGACACAAGGCTTGAAATCCAATCCACAACTGTGATTTGAATCTGAGCCCAAGCCCTGAGTCAGCTCAGGCCAGTGTCTGTTATGTAAGTTTGAGAAGTCTTCAGTTAGGAGTTTGAGTTAAGCTTCTGTACACTCAATATGTGAGTAAGGTGTGACTTGTGACCAGGATGTCAAGACCTGAGAATAGAGTCCAAACAGGACTGGTCCTTGGTATAGTTGGTAGAGACAATTGCTTGGAGGATCAGCCTGAAGTCTGCTGAGATGAGGCATGTGAGTGAACTGAGATGAGGTGTCATGAGACTGAGCCCAAGTGTTAGGTTCGAATCCCCTAATCGAGACTTGGTTCCACAGCTTAGGTTTGGAGTCTGAGCCCTCAGTTTCAGTCTTGGATTTGAGTCCTGAGTTCAAGTTTGATTTTTGAGCATGATTATTTCTGGCACTCATAGAAATTCTAATAAAGAAAATGTAACTGAAGTATGTTCCCATTTATATTGTACTTGTTTTTTTAAAATACCTGAAAGCCTTATGGTTAACCTCTTATGTGGTTATCCAAGACTTCCTGTTTTCTAGCAGTTTATGCAGAAACCAAATCAATTAAAAACCACCTCCATGCCAACTAATTATTTTTATGGTGTTCTGGAAGTAGGGCTGTGACGGTATTGAGTTTGTTCTTACCTTGCTTTATCGCTGCGGTTTGGCAGTTAACCGAACCCCGACGAGAAAAAACACGATCAAAAACATTCGACTTGTAAATCAACAAAACTTTAGGCAAAACTATGGCCATAATAATGTTAATAATTAGGCTATGGTCTGATTTGGCCTTTCAAATTGCATCAAAAATGCAGCGTGTATATCAAGTCACAGTCGGTAATAGTCATAAAAAAGAAACATACATATTAAGTAACTTTTAACATAGCAGTTGGGAACAAAAAAAAAACAAAGTGCATCATTAAAAGGGAGCATATTTTAAGTAGTGAGTATAATAACGGTGTAGACTGCTCACACTAGGTGATTTGTACCATGCACGTTTGACCCCCAAAGTCCGGTTCGTTTGCCATACAGTGCTGGTTTATTTTTCCGTCTTCATGCTTCATGTCAGACGAGCTAACGTTTATTTGTCCGGTTTGCGGGAGAATGTAAACAGAGTGGGTTGCCAACTGCACTAAATATCTAAACTTGTATATACAGTCTGTGATATACACTGTGAGAAGCCCCTCTGAGCCTGTATTCAGTGCAGTCATATGGTCATATCTGGCAACCTTTGACACAGAGGGAAATGAGCTTGATTCTCCTGCTTGTACTCATACCTAGAAATAAGTACTAATAAAAGAAATCCCCCTTTTATTTAATGGACTTTTTCTCTCGCTTGCGAAGCTTAAGTGACCAACAACTGAAAGGTTTTGTGTCAAGCTCTTGAACATAGGAGTCAACAATGATATTTCTTGTGTTTATATTTCATATCACACACCATATGCACAAGGAAAAAAAAACCCCCCAAAAAAAACCCAATAAGCGTTGTATATCTCAGGGAATGGGGTGCCGATGCGAAACATAGTTAAATCCGCTGTTTACAAGTGATCTAATCAAGATACCTCACAGCCTCTCTCATTCTTATTGATTTTATAAATGGTGACAAGTATTTATTAAAAATAGTTTTCACTGTAAACCATTCTTCCGCCAATGTAGTCTGTTGATAAGAGCTCAGTGTAAACTATCCATTTTATGAATAAATAATAACTGCGGTAATGATGGTGATGAGCTGAAAGTCACAGCCCTATCTAGAAGAAAGCATTATTCTTAAGTTGGGCACAAGTGTAAGTACCTGGAGTTTGGTAGACTGCTGGAACAATACTGGAGCTGGGTTCTGTGGTTTTATTGAGTTTCCTGGAAACAAACATGAAGATCAATTTGGTGTCAAAACGTACATGATTGTACAGAAAAGAACCTAGCCCCACTGTTAAGTAGGGTGAAGGATATTGTGAGGTTGAAGGGCTGTTTTTTAAAAGCCTTGTAACCTTGTTAATGTATATGACATCATGAATTCATTCACCTTCTTATCTGCTTGATCCTAGACAGGGTCGCAGGAGAGCTGGTGCCTAACTGGTAACATAGGGCGCAAGGCAAGAACAACTCTAGACAGGGTACCAATCCATCGTACGGCACATTCACTCACAAACTCATACACTAGGGGCACTTTAGAGACACCAGTTAACCTAACACACATGTCTGTGACTGTGGGAGGAAACCGGGTTACTCACAGAAAACCCACGTGGACATGGGGAGGACACTCTCCAAAGTTTTAAGTCTAGGCTAAAGACATACCTATTTACACAGGCTTTTGACTAGATTTAGACCAGGATGCATGGCTTGGGTCACTGGGGCCGGAGTCTGGAGTCATGTCTGGCCTGCCTGCCTTGTCCGTTAGCCGGGAGTGTCGAGTGGGCGGTCTGGCTGAACTGGGCTTTGGTCCTCGTGATCTTGACTCGTGCTCTTTGCCTTAGACTGAGGGCAGAGCTGGGGTTCATAGTCCAAGAGTCTTATGGTGATCAAGAACGTTGGGGTTTGCTGTCCTTCCTCTGCTGCCTCCCGTGGGGTTCCAATGTCTCATGTGATCCCTCTTGGCTGTGTTTCCTACCATTCCTTCTCCTCTTTCTAGCTATGCTGCTATAGCTAATGCTGCCGGGGTCTCATGCTACACGTGGCATCAGTGATTGTTAATAGACACTGTGCTCTTAATCAATAACTCATTACATTTTCTGTTTTCTCTCCGAGCTGTGTTCCGGCAGTTCCAGCCCCACACATGATGTTCATCTGCTGTAGCTCCACTCAAGCTGCTTCCGTCATCAGCTCCAGCCCCACCATACCCGGGCCACTTAATGCCGATGTGCATACTTCACATTTTATTCGAACTTTGACTCCATGACTTTAGTTTCGCTCTTAGATTTATTATCTACGCCGCCCAAGGAGGTTGGGTCCCTTTTTAAATCTTGGTCCTTCCAAGGTTTCTTCCTATAACACTCAGGGAGTTTTTCCTTGCCACTGTCGCCCTAGGCTTGCTCAATTTGGGATTGGACGTAGTTATTAGAAGACTTGTAAAGTTGCTTTGAGACAATGCTCCATTGTAAAAAGTGCTATATAAACAGATCTGACTTGACTTGACTTGACATGAAGACTCCATACAGAAAGGACCCAGACAGCTCCACCTGGGGATTGAAACCAGGACCTTCTTGCTGTGAGGTGACAGTGTTACCCACTGCCGCCCAATTTAGATACCAGTAGATTTAAATGAAGGCAGAGCTCCATGAAGCTACAACTGGATCATGGCTGGGTTGCCCAGCAGGAAAAAATTAAAACATAATTCCAGACAAAAGTGGTTCAGTGACGCCAGAATTAAGCTTTTGATTTGAATGCTCTATGCTATTGTATTTAGCCTGCATGCTGTCCTCTTCTCTTTTTATCCTGCAGGTATTATTAAATACTATTATATTAATACATTTTCATTAAATGGTTGTTTGGGTGGAGTGAGTGGGCAAATGCCAGCAAATTGCAAACTGAAAGCCTGTGTAAAAGTGATACAGTACTCATAAAGAGATTTCTACACACCATATTGTGTGTGCCTAGAAGTGTTATTCTGACCAAGTCAAGTTGCATTAAAGCTTAATACACCATGGACTGTGTGTGTGTGTGTGTGTGTGTGTGTGTGTGTGTGTGTGTGTGTGTGTGTGCAGGTGTGTTTTCACTGTCATGCCCAATCAGCCAGTCTCGCCTGACAGGTAGTGCAGTGCCACTCAGACAGTCACTCACCCAGGGAACCATGTGTGTGGGGGTGTATTACTGTCCCGGTTTCAGCTAGACCTTTTCTCTCTCTCTGTTGTCAGTGCTGTGCCATATGGCATTTTAGAGATGTTTGTGCTTCCAGCTTTGTCACAACTTACGGAAGGCTTTTTCCTGTTTTATCATGGTACTACCCTCATACACAGTGGGCATTAAAAGAAATGGTTTGGCGGCTTTGCTGTGTAAGAACTGAAATGTCCTGCAGAGAGCCCAATATCATCCCTCACTGATGATTCGGAATGCTGACTGTGAGTCAGGCCTTATTACCCATCATCAACGCCCAACCTCAGTAATGCTCTTGTGGCTGAGTAGATGCAAATTAGAATAGTATTTCACAGGTGACAGTGAAAACTGTACTTTGTGTGAAATGCTCGAGGCACAAAAAATAAGCGTTTAACCCACAACAATACATTCTTTCATATTCATAATGGTGGATTACTGTATTATTTACATGACTCATCTATTGTATTTAGTCAGTTTGTTGCCTTTTTGCTTCTTTTCATTTATTATTTTTGTTGATTTTCGGCTACAGTGGAACTGCCGGTCTGCTTTTGTCACGAATAATGTGCAGTGACTATCTTTGGTGTTATTATCCTGCCAAAAGCCGAGACCACAGTAATTTAATGCTGCAGCGTGATTCACTCTGCTCTCTATACCCTGCTTTTGCTACTTTCATCCACCCTGGTTGTGGGCGTCCACAGATTTTTCCTGTGAACTCTTTTGTGCTCTTGCTCTCATCTTTATAAAGCAATAACACTTCTGAAAGGCTTCAAAATGTGTTATGGTGGATTTGTACTGTATTTATAATAAGTACAATAGAATATAATATTCTGCTATACTTGGTTATTTTGCTAAATTATTGCCTTGTTGTGAACATGGTATCTATTTAGTTCTATTTTTTGGTCAGTTTAATAGGCTTGTGTGATCTAACATTGTCATGATGTCTACTGAGAATAAGCATGCTTATGTCAGGCTAATAAACACCCAGGTTTACAAGCAAACTGTTTCACTTTTTGTTTGAAACTTTTATATAGTGGTACCTCGGTTCTCGACCACCTCGGAACTCATCGAATTCGGTTCTCGACGCATTTTGACTAGAAATATTTGTCTCACCTCGGTACTTGGTTAACTTGCTTAAACTTGTATGAATCAAACCGCATGACTCAGCCGAAACTCGACTCGTGATTCACTATTGAGTACACAGTGATTCAGTGATTCACAATAGCCCTTGCTTAGTGAAGATCTCCTCTATGTTTATCATCTTTTTCTTTATTATCATCAGTACTGTATTCTTAGTGAAAATAAGTGTCCATGAGTCCTAAAAAGGTCATTAATAAGAGACAACTGAAAGGAAATCAGGAACAGAATCCTCCAGAGCACAGGCTGCAGTTAGCTTAGCGCCCTGAGTTCACCAATAGACTAAGTGCTTTGCTTTTACTTTTCACTTTCAATCTATTGCTCATGAAATTACATGAGATTTTCTTTATTATACAATAAGCTTTTTGTTAATGATTTTGGCCAACTGTAGGTTAATGTAAGTGTTAATATGTAATCGGCTCAGCTATGATACAGTATAGACTAAATTAATCTCCTCAGTTAATACATTAAACTTATGATGGATTTGTTGGAACATATTCCCTTCATACATCAGGGAGCACCACCATGTCGCCCCGGTACCACTGTATTTGTATTTGCTATTCAGTAGCCTAAAGACATTAAGGAAGATTGGCTATAGTTAGGGCTGTCACAATTATTACATAATCGTCTAATCACAATGTAGGACATTTTTCAAAATTGTGAATTGGGAGTACTGGGTCGAAGCAGCTAAATTTGAATAAAAGAAAGCGGTAAATGCATAAATTCACAAAAACAAAACTTTGTTCTGTAACATGTTTAGAGGGTAGGGCTGAGAAATGTTGGTGTATTTGTTAGCTATGTAGTTAATTCTATATTTTTGGCATGTATGCTAGCAGACTGTTGCAAATATTTTCACTTTTGGCAGGCTTTGAATATTTATGTATATTCGTAGGCATTTGTGTGAGTTTTTGGCTGCACGTGCAGTGCATCATTCTGACAGTAATCAGTATTCTCTTTTTATCCAACAACTACTATTAAATGTTAATATTTTAATACATTTTTATTAAATGGTTGGTCAAATTGGGCAAATGCTAGCAAACTGCAAGCTGTAAGCCTTGCTAATCAAGATGGCTGTGTAGTCACTTTAGGCTTGTACTTCATTAGTTGTGTTCAATCAACAGACAATTAAATCGTTAATCACAATTATTTATATGACAACTAATCGTCAGCTAAAGTTTCTTAATTGTGACAGGCCTAGCTATAGTTGTGCTGTCATGGAAGAGGTTTAATTATTAGTGTTTTTACTTTTGCTTTTCTTGTCATTTTAAATTTTTGAATTTTTATTTAAGATTTATATGAATTTGTGGGGTTTTTTTGTTTACATTTAGTTTTACTTGCTTTAGTTATACACCAAGTTATAGAGCATTTTTTTTACTTTATATCTTCAGCTTTGAACTGCTGAATGTGAGGCACTAGAGTCTTTATTAAATAAGGAAGATATTATATTTACTTCTTCAGCAGAATAATGGAAATTTACATTTACAGTATTTAGCAGACCCTTATCCAGAGCCACTTACAATTGGTACAGTCTTACAATCCAAGCAATTGTGGGTTAAGGGTCTTGCTCAAGGAGTGCCACCCGCTGTAGTCCATCTGCTTCAAGGTTTGATGTGCTGTGCATTCAGTTGTGCATACAAAATGCTCTTCTACATACTTTGGTACGTAATGAGTGGTTATTTTAGTTACTGTTGCTATTTCTGTCAGCGTGAACCAGTCTGGCCATTTTCCTCTTAACTCTGGCATCAACATGACATTTTCACCCAGACAACTACCGATTTTTGTAAAGACTAGAGATGGCTGTGCATGAAAAGATTTCTGAAATACTCCGACTAGCACTAATAATCATGCCAAATTCAGAGTCACATATTATCGCCTTTCTTCCCCATTCTAATGCTAGGTTTGAACTTCAGCAGGTTGTCTTGACAATGTCTACATGCCTAAATACATTGAGTTTGGCTGATTAGATATTTGCATTAACAAGCAGTTGTACCTAACAAAGTGGCCGGAGAATGTATATACCATTTGTTTGGTTAGCTCTGTCGCTTCATTTCATCAGACACCTAGGTTCAGATGATGTCTGTATGGGTGTTGCATGTTTGTGGATTTCTTCCGGGTACTCATTTTTATTCCTACCACATTCAAAAGACATGAATTAGAATGGGAGGAAACCACTGGCATGTCTAAAGTGGCATAGTATGAGTAAGTATTAGTGTGTCTAAGGTCAATTTCAGTCTAGTGCTGTGTGGTGGCGGTTAGAACCGCCCTGAACCCCCAATTCCCCAGCCAAGACTTTATTTATAAATTAAAGCTCCACACTTCCACTATATTCAACTTTTCTGTGAAGATGCATAACAACGTCTAGTTTTATCCCAGTTACAGTGGGGCAAAAAAGTATTTAGTCAGCCACTGATTGTGCAAGTTCTCCTACTTAGACAGATGAGAGAGGTCTGTAATTTTCATCATAGGTACACTTCAACTATGAGAGACAAAATGAGAAAAAATCCAGGAATTCACATTGTAGAATTTTTAAAGAATTTATTGTGTAAATCATGGTGGAAAATAAGTATTTGGTCACCCACAAAAATCCCAGAACTACACGGAGGGACCTGATGAATGACCTGCAGAGAGCTGGGACCAAAGTAACAAAGGCTACCATCAGTAACCACACTACGCTGAGAGGGACTCAGATCCTGCAGTGCCAGGCGTGCCCCCCTGCTTAAGCCAGTACATGTCCAGGCCCGTCTGAAGTTTGCCAGAGAGCATATGGATGATCCAGAAAGAGGATTGGGAGAATATCATGTGGTCAGATGAAACCAAAATAGAACTTTTTGGTAAAACTCAACTCGCCGTGTTGGAGGAAGAAGAATGCTGAGTTGCATCTCAAAAACACCATACCTACTGTGAAGCATGGGGGTGGAAACATCATGCTTTTGGGCTGTTTTTCTGCAAAGGGGACAGGACGACAGATCCGTGTTAAGGGAAGAATGAACGGGGCCATGTATCGTGAGATTTTAAGCTAAAACCTCCTTCCATCAGTGAGAGAATTGAAGATGGAACGTGGCTGGGTCTTCCAGCATGACAATGATCCCAAACAACACACCGCTGGGGCAACGAAGAAGTGGCTCCGTAAAAAGCATTTCAAGGTCCTGGAGGTGGCCTAGCCAGTCTCCAGACCTCAACGCCATAGAAAAATTTGTGGAAGGAGTTGAAAGTCCGTGTTGCCCCCAAAACAATCACTGCTCTAGAGGAGATCTGCATGGAGGAATGGGCCAACAATACCAGCTACAGTGTGCGCCAACCTGGTGAAGACCTACAGGAAACGTTTGACCTCTGTCATTGCCAACAAAGGTTATGTTACAAAGTATCTTGAGTTGAACTTTTGTTATTGACCAAATACTTATTTTCCACCATGATTTACAATGAAATTCTTTAAAAATCCTACAATGTGATTTCCTGGATGTTTTTTTCTCATTTTGTCTCTCATAGTTGAAGTGTAGCTATGATGAAAAATTACAGACCTCTCTCATCTTTCTAAGTAGGAGAACTTGCACAATCAGTGGCTGACTAAATACTTTTTTTGCCCCACTGTATATAATACATAAAAGTAGTGTTTTATTGTTTTGACCTTCTCAGATATCGAGATCCCATCCCTAGCTTGTATATATAAATATGTATTAGGTGCTGGATAACTGAATGGCTTATATATTTATATTAAGTTCCACTGTTCAGAACTCCGTAATCCTTCATATACCCAACTTTCTTTTGTCTTATTGTCAACCGTAAGAAAAAAAAATGCCAGCAGGAAGAAATCAATATCACACAAGCCTGCTGACTGCTCTGACATCAGATAATGTGATATTGGCTGAAATCACCCCACACAGTTACCTTCAAAGTGTACACACAACAATCAACTTGTATTGTGTAGGTGCCATTCTCATATCCCAGACACAAGTACCAGAGATAGGACAACCTAATCCTTAATTATTTTGTGGTGAAACTGTCCTGTGTGGGATCCTGGAAAAGGTAGCAGGGTGCAAAATGTCACATTTTATTTAACCAATTCCTAACGCTGTTGAAATTGCTTTATGCCTTTCCTGAAAAATAACAATATCATTACCACAAGGAAAACAATGTTTGTTTCCTTGTGATAATGGGAATAAATAATTCAAGAAATCGAGAACTTATTTGTCATAGGAAAAAAAATATCCATGAGCCCAATAGCACAACATTTGTTTGGCCTAAAATTGGCATGAATAATTTAAGATCAGAAGAAAATGAATAGCACCAACTTGTTACAACAGAAAAAATAGCTGTTTAATGCTGCTGTACACGACCTACAGAATATACAGATTCTTCTAGTATATGGACAATTACCAGATCCTGTTTGCTGCATGTGTGCGTGCCCTCGTGGAACCACTGCTCCCAACACCTCCTAACAGCTAGGTCAGAACAGGCCAGATGGTGGGCAGTTTGTTGAAAGACCATCCTGCTTCTCTCAGTCCAGTGATGCACCCACTCTCTATAAACTCGGCAAAATGCCTTCGAGTGCGTCATAGAGGCATGTCTAGCTGTTATCAATCTCTCGCCAAGAGGTACACTCCCCATAAGTAGCCTCTGTGAGCCTTTTTATAGGGCAGCACTTTTACACCCTCTAGTGGCAAGACCCAGTGTCTAATCAGACCATACCTGTACACCAGTTACATATCTACCTGAGACATAATTGCATGTTGAGTTTTACAGCAATCTGACCTTTCTATTATTTATTTATTTATTTTTGGTCAAATGGCCTATGCTTAATAGAAATTAAAATATTAATGGCACCAGTGGTGATGTACCCATTTTTCCTGTGGGCATGTTCAGAACAGGTGAATGCACTGTAGATGCACGGCATGTGTGATAGGACTTTCATGATAAATGTGTAATGGGCATGTTCCGTTAAATTACATTTTGAAGTCTATCTTACTGGTAATGCATCACTAATGAGTGCGAAAGGAGCAATTTTACACAATGTACTTCTGAAAATGGATTGGATAGCAAATATTCGGGGTAACAGAAAAGGAATAAAAAGTAATTAAATTATTAAAAATCTTCCTCATTGAAAAAGGATATTTGAATATTCATTAATATGCCATATGCCCTCATATTCAACTGGTATCCTATTATATTAGGTCTCCTGGCTAACTCTAACAGCTTTTGGAAACCACGGATCTATTTGCATTGATAGCATTTACCTGTTCTTTCTTTCTCTCTTGAATTCTGCAATTCTTTCCTTTTTTCTGCTTTTCATGGGGTTTCCTGCGTAACATAAGTGTGCAGGTGGGTGGATGTTGTTTGGGAGTGGTAGTTTGACGTTGGCCTATGGGACTTCAAAAGCAACCACCAATCCTCTATAGGTATAGCAAACACCAAATTTAAACTGTTGGAGAGTTTAACGCACCAGCGTTCCATTAATATGGAGAACAGGGTGAGCCGAGAGGACTTCTGTTGTGAGCCATTACAATATTGCCAAAGCCTTACGCATGCATAATGCACTTGCATTGTTCCTGAACACAACTGAAAACACAAATGAATTGCTTCAAACTGGGGTTGTAATTATATCCGTACATCCTCTCAGCACTTCATCCAAAGATATAAATCTGTCTCATTTCACCTACCAGGTAGATTAAACTAAGCTCTCAAATGTAAAAATATTTATTGGTTTAACACTTTCTTTGAGGAGCCTTGTTTAAATTATTTTGAAGGATATTATGGATGTATTCAGCTTGGTGTTAAAATTCAAAGATGATGACTTTGATGAACCTGTGTGTGTGTGTGTGTCATGGGATACAGGTATAAAAGCTGTGGGTATGGACAACTAGGACATCTGTAATTGTATTGAAAACAACAACTGGGGTGCTGTGGCCACTCTATTGGTGGTACTGCTGCTGCAGCTGCACCAGCAGAGAATGAGCCAGCTGCCGCTGAGACAGCGGCTCATGTGGGGGATGAACCAGCCGCAATCCACTTAAATGGGTCTGACTGTGGCTGAGCCAGCTGTGATTGTATTGGCTATGGAAGAACCTGTTTTTGCAGAACAGGGCGCTATCATGGAAGAGTTACCAAAATCTAAAGAACACGGTAAACTTGTACAAGCCATTTGTAATATTACCGAAGGGACAACAGGTAACACCTTAGTGCAAGAAGCAAGTGTAAATTACTCCATTTTGGCAAGTAACTAAAGGGCAAAAAAGTTTTTCCTCAGAGAAGAAAGGCTTTTTTCACTTTTTCTGAAGATTTTTTAAAACACTTTGTCTCTTTAAAGGAAATACTGAATTTACTGAAAAAGGAAGAGTCAAGATTCAATTGTTTAGACAATTCTTAGTTAAAGTGTTTATCATCAACTAGTTTTAACATCATTCTTCTGCCAGAGAGACATTGATGCAAGCAGTAATGGTCTTCAGGTGATCAAACAACACAAAGCACACTGGAAATTTACTTACAAACTAAGAAGCCCATAGAATGGCACTGAATATGGTAGCCTAGTGGGTAAGGTACTGGACTTTGGACCAGAAGGTCCAGGGTTCAAATCCCACCTGTGCTAAGCTACCACTGTTGGGTCCTTGAGCAAGACCCATAACCCACAATTGCTTGGATTGTAAGATTGTACCAATTGTAAGTCGCTCTGGATAAGGGCGTCTGCTAAATGCTGTAAATGTAAATGAATATTGACAAAAGAGTAATAAGGGGATCACCATTCACAAGACGTCACTTTCTTGCAAGGTTACTCTTCTTTTTCATGTAAGTTTATTCCTTATTCATCTAAATTTTCACAGTGAGAGGTAGTTTTTAAAAGGTTTTTTTAATGTATGCATATACTCCAACTGTGGAAGCATACATGATTGTCTTTAACACTCTAAGCACTGTGATACCAAACTGCAATATTAATGTAATTTCATTTCTGGGTTGTTTAAAAAGGACAGCGTACTGCAGACAGCATGGATAGGGTTCATATAAACTGAACGCTGTTTCTTGCTTGTGTGATCTGAAGAAATTTCAACAGAATGTGGGGCCATTCTAAAGATAATACGCTTCCCCTAGCAAGATTGGGTCATTTTTATGGTTTAAAGCATCAAGTCAATGTTTTTATATGACGTGTTATATTTCCCCTTGATCGTTCAGATCATTGCACGGTTCAATGAACTGGCAGTAAGCATAATGCAAAGCCACGTACTGCAAATTGGCATTTTAACATTGCACTTCTGAGTCTTATATGGTACAGTTAAATTACAATAGGCATCTTTTACCTGACTGCAGCAGTAATGGAATGTGGCTGAGATACAAACAAGTATTCTGGCAACAGCGCACTCTCCCGTGTTAACAAGGACATTCAGATCTTTCATAGCTCTGCAGGCTGAACTAGTGGAACTTCGAAATTTAAGGGAGGCCGCAGCAAATCGAGGGCATACTGTGGATCTCAAAGGAAAAAGAAGCTGCACTAGCTGACCTGCTGAGCGTAACCGAGCAGGATACACTAGTTCACCCACAATTTAAAAGAAATGGATTCTCCCACTGAGGTCTACTTCATTCTTGAGCGATAAATGGACAGAAATGGTTTATACATGCTGTGTGAACAAACTCAAGGGGATCTTTTATGAAAACATTTTATTATCTACTGAAATTCACAAGCAGGAATATTCAGCTTTTTCTCAAGACTGGTGAAAGGCAAGCAGACAGAGGCAGAGGAATTCAAAGAAAGTCTCTTTTAAAAATAAATCAAGAGATCACTACTAGACAGTCCAAAATGCTTACCAGCTGTCCTGCATGGGAGCTACAGGGCCATATGCATTACATTTTGTTGATTTCTAATTGAAAAGAATGCAACATTACAAGGGAACCAACTTTAAAATAAATATAATAGTCAAATTGCCGTGGGTGTGTATTGCTTAGCACCCTGTGATCTACTAGTTTTTTTTAAGACTATCAGAACTACCGAAAAGCTCAAAAAAATATATAACTGAAAAAAAAAAACAAAAGAAAAGATCACAGCAAATTTCAGAAACCTGTTATCCCGCTTGATTGAGAAAAGGAGCACTTACAGCTCTACGGACACTCTTGTAAGAACAACTTACAGTTGTACAAGTCCTTACAACGACAAGCCAGCATTTAGATAAAAGTAGGGCTGCAAATGTTATTGTATTTTTATCATTATCGCGATGAGTTTTTTCATGATTAACACATCCGGGAACCGACACCAGCCTCTGGGAAGGCCTCACGGGAACACATGACCCCTGGGAGGGCCTCTTGGGAGGCACAGGCACAATGATGTGGACGCACCGCAAGCAACAAAATAGAAGCGGACGCAGCGCCGCCCGGATGAAACAAGAGGACGTGCAGCAAAAGTCCTAAAGAGTCCAAGGGAAGCAGTAATCCAGTGGAGAGAATAAAGAACACACCAAATGCTCATAGCGAGAGCAGGGACTTTGGGACGTCCGTTGGGGCGAGTAATTCCTAACGGGCCGCCAGATAAGTGGCTTCTGGGAGTAGAACAAACCGTCCTCTGTGCTGCACAGCAGGGGGATACCTTGTGACCGAAACTGACAATCCTCATAGCAGGTTGGACGTCCCTCTGGGCGAGGCGCACGCTTGGATGTCCTCTGGGTAGGCGATGTGCTCTGGACATCCTCTGTTAGGCGACGCTCTTTGGACTTCCTCTATGGCTAGGCCGAGCCCGTTCTCTGGACGTCATCTGGACGAGGCAACGTGGCTCTGCTTCCGTCTGGAAGGTCTTCATGACTGACGACCTCAGGGGACAGGCCTTCCGGGAACACAGCCTCTGGAAGGCCCTCCCGGGAACACATGACCCCTGGGGAGGTTTCTTGGGAGCACAAGGCACAAGATTTTGGACGCAGCCGCAAGCACAAAAACACGCTGAACGCAGCCCAAGGGGAAACAAAGGACGGTCAAGCAAAAGTCCCCCTAAAGAGTCCCAGGGAAGCCATAATCCAGTATGAGAGAAATAAAAACACACCAAACGCTCAGGCGTGAGCGGGGAGCTTTGGACCGTTCCGTTGGGGCGAGTATCCTATGGGCCCGTCCATAGAATGGACCGTCCGGGAATTATGACCAAACATCCTTCGTGCGGCCACAGTCAGGGGAGACCTTGGGACCGGAACGGACGTCCTGCATATGAGTGGTGGGACGTCCTCTGGGGCGAGCGACATTCTCTGGACGTCCTCTGGGTCGATGGCGACGCGCTCTGGACATCCTCTGTGCCCGAGGCGACGTTCCTCTGGGCGAGGCGACGCGCTCTTGACGTCTTCTGGAAGGTCTCAGCGGAACTGACGACCCTCATCGGAAGGCCTTCCCGGGAACCGACAGCCCTGTGAAGGCCTCACGGGAACACATGACCCCTGGGAAGGGTTTTTTTGGGATCACAGGCCCAATTGATGTGGACCCAGCCACAGCACAAAAAACAGATCTGACGCAGCCCCAGGAGGAAACAGAGGACGGGCAAAGCAACCATTTCCAGGGCAGACGGAACCGCAAACGCAAAAGTCCTAAGAGTCCATGGAAGCCGTAATTAATTCCATTGGAGAGAAATAAGAACACACAAACCTTCAGGCGTGAGCAGGGAGCTTTGGACTCTGGGGGCGAGTATCCCTACGGGCCGGCCAGGAATGGACCGTCCTGAATAGGACAAACTCCTTCGTGCGGCGGCACATCAGGTGAGAACCCTTGGTACCCGGAACGGACCGTCTCAGAGCAGGGGTTGACGTCCTCTGGGCGAGCGACGTGCTCCTGGACTCCTCTGGAATTTCTCAGGAACTGACGACCCTCAGGGAAGGCTTCTGGGAACCGATCAGCCTCTTGGAAGGCCTCACGGGAACACCTGACCCCTGGGAGGGTTTTTTTGGGAGCACAGGCACAATGATGTGGACGCATCCACAAGCACAAAATAAAAGCTGACGCAGGCCGCAATGAGGAAACAAGAGACGGGCAGCCACCTTATCCGGGCGGATGAAACCGCAACGCAAAAGTCCTAAAGAGTCCGGAAGCAGTATCCAGTGGAGAGAAATAAAGAACACAACACAAACTCTCAGGCGTGAGCAGGAGCTTTGGACGTCCTTTGGGGCGAGTAATCCTACGGCCGGCCAGAGAAATGGACGTCCTGGAATAGGAGCAAACACCTTCGTGCTGCACAGCAGGGGGAGACCTGGGGACCGGACGGACGTCCTCAGAGCAGGGGGTGGACGTCCTCTGGGGCGATCGACGTCCTCTGGGGCGAGCGACGTGCTCTGGACATCCTCTGGCAAGGTCTCAATGAACTGAACGACCTCAGGGCGAAGGCTTCCGGGCACCGACGCCTCTGGGAAGGCCTCACGAGAACACATGACCCCTGGGAGGGTTTTTGAGCACAGGCACAATGATGTGGAAGCAGCCACAAGCAACAAAATACAAGCTGACGCAGGCCGCAAGGATGAAACAAGAGGACGGGCAGCAACAGTATCCCCAGGCGGACGGAACCGCAACGCAAAAGTCCTAAAGAGTCCCGGGAAAGCAGTAATCCAGTGGAAGAAATAAATAACACACACCAACGCGCGGCGTGAGCGGGGGAGCTTTGGATGTCCTTTTGGGGCAGTATCCACGCCGGCCAGAATGGACGTCCTGGAGAGGAGCAAAACAATCCTCCGTGCGGCCATCAGTGGGAGACCTTGGGACCTGGAACGGACATCCTCAGAGCAGGGGTGGACTGTCCTCTGTGGCGAGCGCCCGTGCTCTGGACTTCTCTGGCGAGGCGACGCACTCTGGACGTCCTCTGGGCGAGGCGACGCACTCTGGACTCCGCTGGGCGAGGCGACGCACTATGGAAACGTCCTCGTGGGCGAGGCGACGCTCTCTGGACGTCCTCTGGGCGAGGCGACGCGCTCTGGACGTCTTCTGGAAAGGTCGTCAGGAACTGACAGACCTCAGGAGGCCCTCCAGGAACCTGACAGCCTCTGGGAAAGGCCCTCACTGGGACACATGACCCCTTGGAGGGTTTTGTGGGAGCACAGGCCAATGATTGGACTCAGGCCACCACACAAAAATACAAGCTGGACGCAGCCGCACAGGAGGAAACAAGAGGACGTGCAGCCCCAGTATCCCAGGGCTACGAACCGCAAACGCAAAAGTCCTAAAGTCCAGGGAAGCTAATCCCGTGAGAGAAATAAAGAACACACCAACACCAGGGCGGGACCCAGACAATGCTCCTGCACTGAAGCACTAGCTAAATAAGAACAATCCCAGCTGCATGCGGTTAGCATTCAAGTCAGTCCCATATTTAATAAAGAAACATTTATTATTAAACATATTAGAGGCCAGCTGAGTCCCCCGACCTATTTGTTTTCCCGAGTTGTATTGTGGGCGATGTGTCCTGATCACTACAATCGAACAAAACAAAGAAAATACTGAGGTATGGCCTTGGAACCTAGCATCCCTAAGACGTTGAAGATTGCACAATAAAATCTGTTTACATTTCCCAACTGTTTCATGTGATTTGTGTAATTTTGTGGGGCGAAGTAAACCTTATAGTAATTAAAGCCTTTATTATATACATATTTAAAACGGATCCGGCCGGTTTTAGCGGCTTCAGGCAGTCTCATATAACAGATTCTATGCTGGTTAACCACATGAAGAGCACATTGCTTTTACTAACTTTCATTCATAATTCAGTTCAGGTCAGATCATAATTCAAGTTTTAGGCACTTGATGGTTTGTTTAAGAGACACATTTAAGGGTTTGTTTGCTGACATGATGAGAAGGAAATGTTATAAATTTTGGCTGTGTTATGTAGTGATGCACAATATATTTGTCGATATATGGATTTTTAAAAGATATTGGCATCGGTCCGATATTACAACCAATAACTTTCTGCCTTAATTTTGATTGTGCATGCGCACTGATGCACATATACTTGGGGTCCTGCGCTGTACAGTGAAAATGCTGCTGTGTGGAAGTTTTTCACAGTTTCAGCCGAGAACAGCAGAACTGCAATTTGCTAAGTCAAGTCAAGTCAAGTCAGATCTATTTATATAGCGCTTTTTACAATGGAGCATTGTCTCAAAGCAACTTTACAAGTTTAGATTATGTCCTAATAACTACGTCCAATCCCAAATTGAGCAAGCCTAGGGCGACAGTGGTAAGGAAAAACTCCCTAAGTGTTATAGGAAGAAACCTTGGGAGGACCAAGACTCAAAGGGACCCAACCTCCTTGGGCGGCGTAGATGATAAATCTAAGAGCGAAATTAAAGTCATGGAGTCAAAGTTCGAATAAAATGTGAAGTATGCACATCGTCATTAAGTGGACTGGGTATGGTGGGGCTGGAGCTGATGACGGAAGCAGCTTGAGTGGAGTGCCGGAACACAGCTGGAGAAGAAAACAGAAATGTAATTAGTTTATTGATTTAAGAGCAGCGTGCCTATTAACAATCACGTTTCCATGTGTAGCATGAAGACCTCGGCAGCAATTAGCTATAGCAGCATAGCTATAAGAGGAGAACTGGTAGGAACCAGCCAAGAGGATCAACATGAGACATTGGCCACCTCCACGGGAGGCAGAAACAGCACCCACGTCTCTGATCACCATAAGCTCTTGACTTGAACCCCCAGCTCTCTGCCCTTATTCTAAGCAATATCACGAGGACCAAAGCCCAGTTTCGCCCGACCGCCCACCTCAACTCCTGGCTAGGCGTACAAGGCAGCAGCCTAGACATGACTCCAGACTCCGTCCCCATTGACCCAAGCCAATGCATCCTGGTCAAACCTAGTCAAAACCCTGGTGTAAATAGGTATGTCTTTAGCCTAGACTTAAAAACTTTGGATGGTTTCCTGAGTCTCGAACGAAAGTGGAAGTTTATTCCAATTTGGGGGCCCATGTATATAAAGCCATCATTCCCCTGATTTATATAAGAATATTAATGGCATCTAGCATCAGCAAGAAAACATGAACCGCAGCAGCAGCTGTTAACCCATGCTCGAACCGTTCGAGCATTTGACCGAAACTCGCTGCTCAACGGGCCCTAGGGTCAGGATTTTTATCTCCTCGATAGAGGGCACTGAATGTCCTGTTCAAGAAGACACTCAAATCTGCCACGGAGGTAAAACAACCAAGAAACTTTGCTGCTAGCAAAGTAAATAACGATTCCAACACATTGGTAGCAGAACCTTTGTCTCTGCTTGCAACTGTACCCCTGATCCTAGGTATAAGGATTGCTTATTTTGACTTCGAAACAACCGAAAGCATAGAATGAACAGGTGGGATTATGATCAATCTCAATGAGCAATGACGCTGCTGCTGGTTTGTTAGCGACCTGTCAGTATCCCGCACAGACCCCACGAGGCAAAAGAACAGGTCAGACTGGAATTCCTGCTGGATATGCACGATGAAATTATTCAGGAAACAGCTCATTTGAAGAAGAACAAAGTCCTATCTATCATCACACAAAGGACTTAAATTGAAGCTGATTTTAAATCTATAGTTCTGTCTCTCAGTAAACAAGCATATAAAATGCAGTCTAGCCTCAATAGACTGACTACATCACTGAATAGCATTAGGTTTGGCTTCCCTGAGCTCTCTTGTGTTTTTCTTAGATTCAGAATTACCTGGCTGATCCCTTATTCCCAGGAATGAAAGTCCTTTTGGATATTGGAGGAACAACAAAAGTCGTTTCCCTGCCCTGGCCCAAGCTGCAAGAAATGATCTGTCAGCCCCACCAACCAGTGTTGATAGTGAACGTTTATTCTCTGCTGCTGGTCATGTGGTGGATGAGAAACGTAACAGGATTGCATGCGAGAAAGCAGAAATGCTTATTTTTGTAAAGAAAAACCTGCCTCTCATGTTCTCCAAGTAGCAGAGCACTACTGTTTACTCCTTCTATTTTTGATAGTTAATTTTCACTCATTCAGTGAATGTTGTTTTGTTTCCATTTTCATATGGGATAATGAAGCCATATATGCTGCCTGTGTTTTATGTAGGCCACAACTGTAGACTGTTCCTGTAACTACAAGGAAAAAAAGAGATTGGTTTCGTTTTGGCAGAAAATGAAATTGAATGAAAGCGTTTTCCTTTTTGTGAATTGCAACTTATGTCTGATTTATCTGATTTATTGCTATGTAAAATGAATTACTGATCCAGTTTTTAACAGCAGTTCATATATGGATTATATTGTGAACTGTGCTAATAATCGGTTATTGTATCGTGTTATGTTTAGTGCCTAAATACCGCATTACTGATTGTAGACTAGGGACACTACTAAGGGTTCTGTTATCCATTTTGAACACAACCATGTCTCCAGCATGGTAACTTTTATAGAGTGATTGTATACATGGTGAAAATAAGGTGTGAATGATCAACCCCGAAAACGATTGGAATAATATATTTAGTAAGACGTTTAAAGCAGCATCACCCCGCTGAATATGCAGAGTTTGACAAAACAAACAAAAGTCAAAAGAGGCTAAAGCTAAAGCTAGCAACAGCACAGAGTCACATATTTGTGGCACGCCATTGCTAATTGATAAACCAATATCTGTTAAAGAGAATATTTGTGATCCGTGTGCATGTGCACATCACTATGATGGTGTTGAAAGTTAGAGAATTCTGGAATGCATTTGAAGCGTCTAGGTGCTTTAATCTAAAACTAAACCTGATGTTAACCGCAGTGTCTACAGACTTGCTGCTTCTGCAAGCAAATTGTTGGGAGTACAATTGCAAGAGAGACATAATCTCAGCCAGAAGTCGTCTTGGTTCTTGTGTTTTTAAAATTGCTTTCTCATCTTCTGGTCTGTGATGATAATTACATTTGTAAAGCTGGAACAGGGGACTTGCTGAGGAAGTGATAGACTAGACATGCGATGGACCACCTGTCTCTTAAATCGACATTAGAAGTCATTTAAACCTGCTGCACACTACATAACATTTAAAACTTCAGAAGTTTTGAAAAATGAACTCAGTGTGACTCAGAGTGTTTGAGATCGTCATTATCTTCTTGTGAGCAAACAAAAAAAACACAGTCTAGAAAATGCTACCACAGAATAGAATATAGAATATATAGAATGGCACGGAGAAATCTCTGTTTAAATACATATATATTTGTTTGTTAATGTAAGTAATTATACTTAAATTAATATAAATTTGTAAAAAAAAAAAAAGAAAAAGTTTGTAAAAGGATTAAGAACTGGCAAAGTGTTGATGCTTCTCCTGGGATTATTAAGCTGACATGCATAAAAGTAGGTATAGAGTTTTATAATTATTTTTTATTAAAAAATAATGTTCTTATAGCTTAGTATTTGTAAAGTGGACACAATCTTTACAAGTTTCTCTAATAAATGGCAAATCAATTTTCATTGTGAAATGTGTCATGGAATTATAATATGGATTGAAAGTATTTTTATCCAGAAATTCAAGACACTTTGTTGTTGTTAATAATAATTAATTGCAATATTTCATTTTGTTTTCTTTTTGGCTTTTTTGATACGACAACACACAAGTCATAATCACAATTTGTCCTATGAACAGAGTTCTCTTATTCCATTCTTCTGATTGTAATGATGTGTGTCTCATTTCCAAGAATTAAAACAGGTTTTGACTTGTTAATATGAGAATGCAGGGTAAAAATACACTCAGATTATTTCCCCTCTTGCAGCTAATGCTAATCACGCTAATTCCTGCAGTCCTGCTATTTCTCCCATAATCCTCGTTACTCAGCAGCCACAATCCTCTCAGCTAACCCGGCACTCTTCTTAAACGCTTGTGTGTGTTTGAAATGTTAATCCTGCTTTATTACAGTGCTAACA
>JAJAGP010002696.1:0-102274 GCA_025084515.1 Ancistrus triradiatus | reverse complement strand
AAAGAATGTGCAAGGCTCATGAACAATAGAACTGAAACATCACAGCAAATAAATAAATGCTTGCACGGTAGAAAGTGGATGGGAAGAGCAAGTGCAAATAAAAAGGCAGTTTATTTACTTTAAAACATTTTATTAACCCTAAAACTCTGTCTATGATTCATTTTTTAGCTTTCTATAAAATATATTACCAAAACATTAGTTTCAGGGTAAATAAATGAGCACCCGCCACTGGAGATGCGCCTGGCGTTTGATTGGGTAAACTCTGCGTTCAGTTTGTTTAGTGCTCAGCGCGTGGTGAAGGGCCGCCCGAAACGGACGCCGTAAATATCTGCATTGATCCGGGAGCGGGGGCCCTACGATGATGCAGAGGCAGCTGGGCGCCGGAGTAAATCTGCCCGACAGTAATCCAATCCCATTCTCAGGCCTCACGGATCTCAGATAGGTGCTTTAAATCGAAATAGCATGCCGTTTGCTTTTTTTTCTTTCTTTCTTGTCTTCTTTTTGTTTCACACCTTTGCTTTTATGGGGCCATCTCGAAGCTGTCATGCGGCACGCCATTGATTCGCTGATTTACCTCGACCTGAAGGTTCCTCTCACATTCATTTCAAAATGATACTCAAGTGTGATCTTCAACCAATCTGTGTGGAAAAGATTGATTAAGAGTAAACGTTAAATCGTTGTTATGGTGTGGAAATGGTGCAAACTTTCTGAGCATGGGATGATACTTGACTCTTAGAGGTCAGCGGTCACGCCGGAGTCTTTTTCCAGACGATTCGGCAAAAGCATTGGCGTCAGAGATTTTTTTGTGTGTGTTAACAGGGCAAAGATCACACACTCACTCACTTTTCATAGCCACTTAATCCAATTCAGAGTCATAGGGGCTGGGACCTATAAGGCCAACCCTAAACAGGGCACCAGTCCATTGCATTTAGAGACACCGGTTAACCTAACGCATGACTTTGGAATGTAGGAGGACAGCAGACAGAACTTTACATGCAAATATTTTTAAACATAATGAAAAATTAGACTTGCTATGTGCATAGGGTTTGGCACCTTTCCAGATGATCCAATAATGTCCCTTTAAAATTTCCGTGCATAAACATGGGCCGAAAAATATTCAACTTTAAAACTTTAGTCAATGCTTCTGATGTTTCATTGACACTTTAAATGTTTTTCAGGCTGGAATTTCACCATAGGCTTGAGGGTGCTGCTCGCTCGTCTGCTTGGCCGCCCTCCTAAGTGTTATTTTTCAGCGCAGCTCTCAAGATGACAAAGTTATGCACTCCAGATCTCCCGAAATTGGACTGGATGCTTTACCTACTCAAATTCTTTCCTGAGTGCACCATGAAGAGCCTCTCTGCGCTGTCAAACTCCTCTCTGCCATCGAGGACCTGGTTTCAGTTTGCCCTAATGGCTGCCTTTTTTTCTTTTCTTTCCGAAAGCAGCTCCTTCATGCTTATGACTTGGAAAAATATGTGCACTTTTTATTCCACGCTAGATCTTTGTGAATCGTTATACACTGTGTGATTTTTTAATCTATATTTTAATCTGTTTCTGCTGACCTGACCTCCTCAGGGAAGGAAATCAGCAGATGTGATAGAAATCGAACCCACAATGGCATTATTGTGATGGTTTAGTGAGGTATAACAGGGCTGGGGAAAAAGTCACGGCTATAATCCTCAGCTCACCTTTCACTCCCGTCTAAACCATGTACCTCTTTAATGCTTTATTTTACACACTGCCTGAGTCCTGGTGGTAAAATATTCCAATGGATGAGATGAAAAGGTTTAATAATCAACTCTACATGGCCAACGTATGTGGCCACGAGATAATCAGTTAGGTAGTCTATTTATCCATCTACAGTGGTGCTTGGAAGTTTGTTAACCTTTTAGAATTTTGTATATATGTCTGCATGATCTGGCACAATCCAGGAGGCAATTGGAACATTATTTTGTGGATGGATGACACAAAATATGGTTTTAAGATTTTTGGTTTAAATATAAAGCCTTCTGTCTGTAGAAAAAAATGCATTTTAGCATAAGAACCTTATCAAACCTGTGGTGATAGTATCATGATTTTTGCCTGTTATGATGCATCTGGTCCAGGACGACTTGTCACCATGGATGGATAAACTCTGAATTAGCAACTTCTAAAGGAAAATGTCAGAACATCTGTCTGTGAACTGAATCTCAAGAGAAAGTGAGTCATACATCAAGACAACAACCCTAAGCACTCGTCATTCTACCTAAAACTGGTTAAAGAAGAACAAAGTTAATGTTTTTGACAGCCATGTCAAAGTCCTGGCCTTAATCCAACAGAAATGTCATGGAAGAAATTAATGTGAGGAAATGCAGCATTATTCCACAGTTGAAGCATTTCTGTACAGAAGAATGGACTAAAATCCCTCGATGCTGATGAGCAGGACTGATCAACAGTTATTGGAAATGTTTAGTTGCTGTTATTGCTGAACAAGGGAGTCATACCAGATAATGAAAGCAATGCTTTTGTCCCTCACAGATATGTAATATTGGATCATTTTCCTGAATAAATAAATGACCATGTATAAAATGTTGTGTCATCTGTTCAACTGAGTTCTGTTTATCACTTTTTAGGTCTGAAAATCTGATGATGTTTGATGATATCTATCTACAGTGGATTCAGAAAGTATTAGACTCCTTCAGATTTGCACAAAAGCTGGAACCTCTCACTTCAAGTATCGAGACCGTGGCACTCCAAATTGAGGTCAGGTGCATCTTGTTTGCTTTAATTATCCTCGAGATGATGTGAAAATTGGTGAGTATCTCCAGGGCTCAAGTTTGGAAGCATCAAGACTATTCTAAAGAGTAACTAAGAAGGAAGGTACAAACAATCTAGAGTTGCAGAGGTCCTGTGGAGGGGGTGGGATGACCTTCTCAGTAACACTCCATAAATAAGGCTAGACTCTTGAGTAAAATGTATTAGAGTTTGCCAAACAGCATTTAAAAGACTTAGGAAAACATGACACTAACTGTCCTTGAGTGGCCTAAACAAAGTCTAAAATCAAACCCCCATCTGAAGAGTCTGTGGCTTGAGCTGAAGACAGACGTTCAGACACTTCTGATGCAATTTGATGATGCTTTAGAGGCTCTTCCAGGACAAGTTAGACAAATGAGATAAATTGAACAAAGAAAAAGAAAGAACGAAAGGTGGCAACCCTTATGGCTTACCCAAGTAGATGTAGAAGGATGGAGTTAAAGGTCTGAATACTTATGTAATTTAACACTGTACAAAAAGTGTGGGGACTAAATACATTCTGAATCCACTGTATTCAACTATATCTGCGTGTCAGTCAGTCAGTCTGTCAAATCTCTCATGTTGTGAAGAACCTGTTTAATAAACTAAGGAGCCTTCTAAAGACAGCGGTCCATCCAAATCCACACAAGAGGCTCATATGGAGAATTCTGAACCATAAACTCATCCTTCACACAGTGAGGAATCAGTTATTCTACCATGTGGTGGTGCTGGATGCTGCATCTTTGCTCCGTACCTGAGGTTTCAGATCGATAGAGATCATCACCGTGATATGGCCTTTATCTCTCGCACAAAAGCCTAGGGCTGTACATTATTTCCAACACTGAAATCTCCGAGTAGAAAGGCTGATCTTTATCTCTACAGGTCTGCTGTCTTCTTCTGGCCATTTGTACATGATGATCCTGTGCTGTGCGATGTGTGTGTGTCATATCTGAAGATTATTTGCTCGTGTTCCCTTATGAAGAGACACTTAAGCCAAATGGGTGCTGTAATTGGATCACCTGGGTCACCCATAAACCTAAAAAACTGATTTGGTGTGTCTTAGAGGAAGCCATTGAGGCTCTATGTGAGCGACACCACGACGTTAAACTCAAGCCTTGGGGTAACACCAAGGGTGTAGGAGCGATTTGGAGACTGTGCTACAGAACAAGTTTTATAAGTATTTTATTTGTGCTTCCATAGGGTCTCCATCACCTTTTATGTTACAGTGCACACATTAAAGAAAAAAATCATTAAGGACACGACTTACAATGAAGAAAATGACTGTAAATCATCCGGGTATGTTTAATGACATTCAATCTTGATCCAGAAATTCCCTTACACCCCTTATACACCAGGTCGTTCTTTGTGTCTTGAATGTCAGGATTTTATGTGGTTAACAAAATCTTATCAAGGAACAGTCCTGATACAAGACACATGAAAACATTGAGGGTAAACAGGGTCTTAGATCTTGCATCGTCCCTGTAATCTGTAATTCCAGAGTTTAAGAAATAACTAATCTCTGACTGAGCCTAGAAATTAACAGAAGCTACCTCAACTGGACAAAGTACTCAGGATGGGTTATACTGCTTCGGGAGATCAGCAAGATACAGTGGTGTGAAAAAGTGTTTCGGAACATCAAACCAATTTAAATATTAGTCAAAGACATCACAAGTAAACACAACATGCAGTTTTTAAATGAAGACGTTTATTATTAAGGGAGAAAAAAATTCAAACCTACAAGGCCCTGTGTGAAAAAGTGATTGCCCCCTAAACCTAATAACTGGTTGGTCCTGAAGCAGCAAAACAGCCCCAGACCATCACACTACCACCACCATATTTTACTGCTGCTATAATGTTCTTTTTCTGAATGCTGTGTTACTTTTACGCATGGGATACACTTTCCAAAAAGTTCAACTTTTGTCTCGTCAGTCCACAGAATGTTTTCCCAAAAGTCTTGGGGATCATCAAGATGTGTTCTGGAAAAATTGAGGCGAGCTTTAGTGTTCATTTCGCTCAGGCTAGTGCAGGCCATTTTTGCCCGGTCTCTTTCTTATGGTGGAGGCATGAACACTGACCTTAACTGAGGCAAGTGAGGTCTGCAGTTCTTTGGATGTTGTTGTGGGGCCTTTTATGACCTCTTCGATGAGTCGTCGCTGCGCTCTTGGGGTAATTTTGGTCAGCTGGCCACTCCTGGGAAGGTTCACCACTGTTCCATGTCTTCACCATTTGTGGATAATGGCTGTCACTGTGGTTCGCTGGAGTCCCGAAGCTTTAGAAATGGCTTTATAACCCTTTCCAGACTGATAGATCTCAATTAGTTTCTTTCTCAATTGTTCCTGAATTTCTTTGGATCTCGGAATGATGTGTAGCTTTTAAAGATCTTTTGGTGTCCTTCACTTTATCAGGCAGGTCCCTATTTAAGTGATGTCCTGATTTAAAAACAGGTGGCAATAATCAGGCCTGGGTGTGGCTAGAGACAGTGAACTCAGGTGTGATAAACCACAGATAAGTCACTTTTTGACACAGGGCCATGAAGGTTTGGATTTTTTCTCCCTTAATAATAAACACCTTCATTTAAAAACTGCATTTTGTGTTTACTTGTGTTGTCTTTGACTAATATTTAAATTGGTTTGATGTTCCGAAACACAGGTAAGCACCGTTTAACATCCATCCGATCCAAGGCCACTTGCTTTAATGGCTAAGGTCTTAAAAATGATAAGAAATTATAATTGAAAAAAATCTGTCTTACCTCCAGATGTTGCAGCCCTAAACAGACTCAAAATGGCGGAGACGCTTTCCAGCACTGCCTGGCTTGTGATGTTACAGTATGCAGTGCTGTACTGAACTCTATTTAGCAAATTTTACTTAATAATTATAACAGGTTCATATGTTAATGGCCTATTTATGTACATTACTGTACATTTTCTATAATTATTGTCAATTTCCATAAATTAAAATGGCGAGCATTCCACTCATGTTTTCAGCAGTATCTCTGATACAGTTAGGTATCGTCTGCATGCAGTTTTCTTATGAAAATACCCTTTATATTTACATATAAAGCACGGTAAGTGTTTCAAGTTTTATAAAACATATAAAGAATTACTGTACATCATTTGTACACTACTTTAATGTACAATATGTTTTCATATTGTGTTTTAATATTATTGGTTAAAATAAATCACTACATGCAAAGTATCTAAACTACAGTATCTCCCGTACAGTTGATTTTCAGTTCATGTGGACCAAAGGTATTCTTTGGAGAAGCGTTTCATTACTCATCTAAGTGACTTCTTCAGTCTCAGCTAGTTGGATATTTCACCAGTCATATATACGGCACATTTGTGTAAAACCGATAGAATCATCATTACATAACAATGGGACCAGTGATCAGTTTCATATGCAAATTGCCATGGTCATTAATACAATACACATAGGACTGGGGAATAGCTGCAATCATGGGATTGTTATATGGTGAGAGGTGAATTTTTAGGCCACCTCCTCTGTTAAGGGGTGTTCCCTTTTCGTATAGATGGCCTCTTTGACTGCTCAATATCTAACTACAGTACTAAGTATCTAAACATATTTTGCCTCACAGTAGAGTAGCCTAAAATGACTATATGACTATGGTAATGGCTGGTCAATGTCCATTTAGTCAAGGTCCTGTTTCAAGGAAGGTATAGCAGTACTATTTTCCCCAGTGCTCAGGTCACCTGTTGAAACTTTTCGACTTTGCAAAGCTTACAAGTTGCAGTGCTTCTAACAGCACATAGAAGACTTCCAAACTACAGATGTTGGTCAGGTTTACATGCATAACACTTTTTAGCTAGAGTCTTCCCGAGTGAAGTTGCTAGAAAGTCTCAGGATCCACCTGTATTACCTGAATGTTAAATTTGCAATCAAAGTCAAATTCTTATGAAACTGAGCTGCTGAATGGAATGTAGGCACCAAAGGCTATTGGTAACAGGTGCAAGGTTATAACTATTCTAGTTAGACAAACTCACACTAGGGGAAATTGTGGGAGAAACCCATGCAAACACAGGAACTGGTGTGCTAGATCATCCTACACAGCTCTCAGCTGACTCTTTTCTCTTCCCACCACAGGCTGTTCCACTATAGCCTGCTGTGCCTTGGTTATAAACACCGTCACACAGATTTTCTTCCAGGTCTGGTTCCTGCAACCCACCTCATTTCTCTTGGCTTTGGTTTCTTGGTTAGTAGCTGTCATTCTTCTCTCATGTGTTTCTTTACGTTCGGTGTGCTCTATGATTTAAGTGGGAGTGTCTTGTGACCATTGTGGCTCTGTTCTGTGTTTGTTTGCTTATTTGCCTATTGTCTGTTTGTGCTAGCATTAGCCATTAGCCCCTGTCCATGTTAGCATTGTGTCAGTTTTAGCTCAGTCCCCGTGTTAGCCACTTGGTTCAGTTATGTGTTTTAGCATTGTCTGTTTATACTAGAGTATTGTCTGTTTGGTTCATTATGTGGTTGTTTGTAGTTTCACTTAGTCTCTGGCTGTTAGCTGTGTTAGCATCTCTGTCCGTTGTTCCTCGGTTTGGTGTGTGTCTCTAGAAATATCTCTAGTGTTAAGCTGGAAATGAAGCTGTGGGTGGGGAAGGGACTGTAGTCCTGAATGCAGGCTGAATGTTTAGTCTTGTTTAAAAGGACATTATTAAAAAGAGGTACCAGATGGCTGTATTGACGGGGAGTGGTATGGGTGGAGCAAGTAAAGCAGTGCTAAAAGCCGACAACGATTGCGCCCTTGTTTTCGTTCATTCCAGCTCACCAATCCTTCATTTTTTCTGTTTTTTGAGGGGGGGGGAGAAAGCCACTCGGTTGCTATTGATCGGTTCCATCATGAAATCAAATGCCAACAAAGTGTCATGGTTTACTGTAACACTCAAATAATTATGCGAGTTTCTGACAAAGGGCCATGCAGTCACTGCAGCTTCCTCATTAGCAGCAGTCATTATGAGAAAATGGAGTTTTGCAATCAAGTCACAGAATGACAAATATTGATTTTGTTTTCTTTGATCAGTGCTTCATTGCTTAAGTGGCCCATAACACTTCTGTAATTTTTATAGTCGCTCATTTTCCTACATGCTCCTCCTTTGGATCGGAGGCCAAATTTGATTTGATCTGAAGAGATCACGCACATGTTCTGCTTTCACACCGGCCGACCTACCACCGGCAGGAACTCGATGAGCTAAAGAGAAAGAGAAATAAATTGGAGGAGAGGATTTTGACCTGCACTCATAAAGCAGTGTATTAAAGATTGACCTGCATTACAGTGAATTAGTGTCAATGCTTAACGTTCTAAGATGAAAGAGATGCAGAATTAAGAGAATTAATGGATTGAATTATGGAATTTACACAAAGGTTTCGACACGGCCTTTCCGATCGCGCATGCATCTCAACATAAACCATCGTATTGATCCGGCCTCTAATGAACAAATTGGATTTTTCACAGCCAGCCAATTTAACGCTATATACCCGCTTCCATATTATTAGTGTTGGGTTTTTTTGGTGGGTGATTGTGATTAAGAAACAGGCAAAGGAACATCCCATACCTCCAATTATTTAAACATTTCAAGATTTGTACAAGTGCAGACAAGTCTGGAAGAAACAATCCTAAGAGGACTAGCTGGCAATGGAACAGTGAATGAAGCAATACTCATGTCGCTGGTTGTTGTCACTGGTCTACCAGAATCTTCTGGATTAAGTATCAAGCCAGTAGATACCAGTAGATACACTGTGGAGCTTGACATCTTCTACTTTTGTGGTGTCCACCAGATACCACTATATCCAAAAAAAATATGCAAGTAAGTCATTTGACCACCCCAAGTATCCCTGTGATTCTGGGATAGCTTCTCGATCGTCTGGTAAAGATTCCACCATCCATGACCTGCGGGCTTGCCAAATGGACTCATGAGGATGAACATGGGTTACACATACAACCTCGAGTAAGAAAAAAGTTCATCATTCATCAATAGCTGATATAACAACATTGACAAAGATTACTTTATCAAACCTTTATCAAGCACTACAGTAAGGAGTTATATTCATACATGCCACTTAAAACTTTACTGTGCAAAAAAGAAGCCTTAATGTTACATCTTAACCATGTACAGAAGCGACATCTGGGATGGACCATCACACAGTGGAAACGTGTATTGTGGTCATGCAAATTCCTTCCAATCTTCTTCTTTCCTGGAAAGTCTTGAATGCCCAAAATATAGGAATGAAAGTTTTTTTAACAAATTAAATTTGACTAAACAGAATGCAGAACAGAATCAAAAGTCTTGAGTTGAAATAAAATGAAATAAGAGTCAAAGTAAACGCAAGGAACACTGCATTGTTTTATTTCCATGTTCCATACAGTCCCAACATTTTATGATTTGGGGTTGTAGATGATGAGCTTCACATTTTGTATTTTAGATGTTTGGCTCCATCATCAATACATGTCTGTTCCAGGAGATGTTCTGCTGGATCATGGTGGAACACTTTCCCCTTTAAGGTTGGTTCTTCCTTTATTTTCTGTTGAGAGGAATCTTATAAATATTTCACGCTTTCGTAGCATTGGGTCTCAACACGTTTGGATTTAGGAAAGCACAGAGGAGCTGGAGGAACTTGAGAATCGGATGATCATGCTGCACAAGTGGAGCAACAGTTTGCCACCTCAGCAGAGTGAGAGGGTGACGGCTGTGGCCTATCGCAGCATGCCATTACATTGCACCTTATCGTTTCCTCTCTGGCTGAAACCCTACACCAGTCGTCATCAATAATGCACGCCCGGATCCTCCGCCCCGAAACATCGAACAGCGGAGTGGCTCAGCGACCGAGCAGCTGCAAATCCCAGAGCCCTGTGAATTTTATAAATGTGTCACATTAATGGTGCTAAAGCTCCAAAACACACTGCTGCCGCTCCTAAGTCTCACGGACCTCCGCAGACGCTTAATTTTGCACCCGTAGCCCATCTGCCAAACGCTGGAGATTCACTATTTCTTATTAAAAGGATTGGGAACATAATGAGGTTTTTCGCTTGGCCTAAGCAGCGAAATGTCAACCGTCTCTTTCAGAGAGACAAATATTCCCGTCCTTATTGAGGCCAGCATTTCTATTCTCTCACCAGCTGAATTATTAAATACATGGAATCTGGTTAAGCAGTGTACATTTTCCGAAAGGTCAGAAAGTTCATTAACTATGGAAAGCCATTGATTGCAGCACTGGAGTTGTTCTGTGGGTTGCTACACACTTTCTTTACACGTTTTATGAGGTGTACAGCACGAGCAGTTTGTGAACCCTTCAAATTTTACTTATTGGCTCTGACCTTATATAGCCATAATAGACCTTCTACTTTCACAATAAATGTTTTTGGGTTTTTTTTTCTAAATGCAAAATGAGCCCAAGTAAACTTTACAGCATATATGAGGCTTTATTTAAAAGATGGAAATATGAAAAAAGATGTTATAAGTAATGTATACAGCAGGTCAAACCCCATCTAACTGACTTTGTCAGACGTCCTGCTCTCAGTTTGAGTAGAAATAAAGAACATTTGGATTATTATGAGATATTTATGACACTAAAAAGCCTAGACGCTTCGTTATTAAATCATTCCAGCTGATTGGGTGTCAGTTTTCAGTTTTACATGAGCAGCTTCAAAAGTGAACGATTTAGCACAGAAAGGATCAAGATACAGATTTTTATCACAGCCTGACTGATTGTCATGAACAGATTGTTTTGTAACTGATACATCTGCTGTCAGGCCAATTATGGATTTTTTACCATGATGTTTAATCGCTACAAAAAACCTGAGAAACTAGATGTGGTTATTTCAGTCAGATTACAGATCTTGAATTGAATTGTGTAATTTTTATGTGGTTTTAAATCAATGTAATACAATTTATGGCCAACTGAAGTAATTTAAATCAGTTAAACAATTAATTTAAATGTTTCACTTTTATTTATTTATTTTTTTTACTGAATAACAAGATATTTTAAAATCTAGTTTCTAAAAATAATATTAATCAACAAAGTAATAAGTATACTTTTTATTTATTTACTTAACATCACATCAGCATCAATGACTTCATGACAGGAGCGAGTTTGTAATGATACTATTGAGACACACACACACACACACACACACACACACACACACACACACACACACACACACACACTGGGGAAGTTTAGAGCGATCAATTAACGCATGTCTTTGGTATGTGGGCGGGAACCGGAGTAGGCACAGCAAACCCACTAAGACATGTAAACTCCACAAAGATGGATCACTAAGGTTAGGATCAAACCAGGGATCTCTCAACTATCCATAATTACTTTGTAGTTATCAAACATATGCCCAACAGACAGGTTGGTGCTGGTTTCTGTAAATAATTTTGTTCCGTGTTCATAAAAGTGAGGTATGGGGTTCCACAGGGGTAAGTGTTGGGTCCGCTACTATTGTCACTGTACATGATGCTGCTAGTCTCAATTATTTGTAACCATGGAATTATTTTCCACTGCTATTCAGATGAAACACAGTTGTATCTATCAGACAAACCAAATGGCGTCCTTACAGTCAGTAAAACTTGTGTAAAATAAGAGATGTGATGTCATTTAAGTTTTACTTAAAACTGAGATGATATTAGTTGGACCCAGGGCTGTGAGAAACAGTTGTCTAAATCTATGCTAAACCTCAATTACTTCTCAGTAATGCCCTGTCAGTCTGAAAAAAGGCAACGTTAATTTTTCTACGTGATATTACTAAACTTAGAAATATACTGTCTTTTATAGTTGAGCTGAGAAATTGGCTTATGTGTTTAAAACCTCGAGGTTGGATTGCTGCCACGTGCTACAGACTGGACGCATGTTAGCTGTTGTCTGCTTACCTGTTAGAATTTGTGTTGATTAAAAATATAATCATTGACAAAAAAATATCACCCAGATAGAAATGGATGATCTGATTAGACAATGGGTCTTGCCACAAGAAGCCATAAAAGTACTTCCCCCACTGCCATATAAAAATGCTCTCATGGGCTACTCTTTGGCAGTGTACCTGTTGGTGAGAGATCGTTGGTTGTTAGACATGTTTCTACTATGAAGACATTTTGCCCAGTTGACAGACGTTGTGTTGTCGTGCATCATTGGTTTGAGAGAAGCAGGATGGACATTTCAATGAACTGCCTGGCAGTTCTGACCTAGGTGTTAGGAGGTGTTGGGAGCAGTGGTTCTAGGAGGGCACACACATGGTGAACAGGCTGTGGACGGCCCTGACAGACCACCAGTAGCGAGGATCGTTTGATCCACCAACAAGCACGAGCAGCTCCCACAGTTTCGTCGTCCATCCAGACACAGATGTGAACGAGAAACCTGGACAGACTGAACTGCATGCTAACCTCCTTTCAATTGTAGAGTTTTTTCAAATAAACTTATTCTGTTTATTTCCGATACTGGAACCACTTCCATATACCATCATTGCATTTACAAATATAAAGTTTCATTCAATTCCAATAACTCCTTGTTGGTGAGGTTTTTTTTGTCAGCAAGTGTACTACTTGTGACATATAAAGCTCAGCATGGCCTGGGCCCACAGTATCTGAGTGAACTTCTAGTCTTACAATCCAGTATGTCTACTTCATTTACAGGATTCCTTTTAGGTCCTAGAATGAAAAAGTCATAGCAGGGGATGAGCATTCTCCTACATGAACCCTCAGTTACAGAATAACCTTTTGTCCAGGTTTAAGATACACTCCCAAACTTTAAGTCTAGATTAAAAACACTTATTTACACAGGCTTTCAGCTAGTCTTTATAGACTTGTATGCAAGGCTCTGGTTCTGGGGGCTGGACTCTGGGATCGTCTCTGGACTGGCTGCTCTGTCATGCCCTTTGGGCCCCAAGATTTCCTGATGTAGGATCAGGTGTGGTTGACTGGGCTGGGCTTCAGTCCTCTATGGGTTGGGGTGAGAGAGGGGTTCAGTGTCAAAGAGTATAGTTGTATTCTTGCCTTTCATGTGTGATCACTTAGATTTGTTGATTACTGGGGAGGTGGCTGTGTTTACCTTCTAGTTCTTACCTTTCTAGCTATGCTACAATAGTTAGTGCTTCTGGAGTCCCATGATTAGCACACTTAGCACAGATGTGTTTTGTTTATAGACTGTATTATTAACATCCCTAACTACATTTTCTGTTTTCTCTCCAGTCCTCATACTTTACCTTTTGCTTAAGGATGCAAGAACTGTTACCTGCAGGAGGACATGATAACCTGCAGTGATCCCCCTTTATATTTCATGGACCAAATAATGACAAGAGACCCGCTTATATTATCTGTTTTATTATATTCATTATTCTATTTATTATATATGCTACTGTATTATATTCTATATTTTATCTATTATATTCACTCTTTTATTATATTCCTCATAATATTGTATTCTCTCTTTCATGTTTTGTCTATGACTTATTATATTTTAGTTGTTATATTGTCTTTATTATGCAATTTAATTATTCTATTAAGCTTCTGTTCTCAAACTATTATTAAAAAAGGCATTGTTTAGGGAACTTAATTTATTTCTATACATAATCCTGGCTGCCCAAGGAAGTTTGGTTCCTTTCTGAGTCTTGGTCCTCTTAAAGATTTCTCCTGATCACTTTTAGGGATTTCTCTTGCCACTGTCACCAAAGGCTTGCTGAAATTGGGTTGTGAGCCTAGTTTTTGTAAAGGTGCTCTGGTATAAAAAGTTTGGTCCTGAAACTAGGGAGCTAGCTACTTAAGTACTAGAACTGGGAGGTAGAACTAGAATGTCTGAAAATGCAACCTTTGGTACTATAACACTAACTTACTCCACGGGAATTGGAGTGTTTTGTGCTAGAACTGAAACCTAGCAGGTTGTAGCAGGAACTGTGTCATTGGTACTGAACTGGGGCTGTGGTTCCAGAACTGGAAACTTTACTGAAAACTGGAATTTTTGATACTGAAAATGGGAACACTGCTTCTAGAGCTAGGATTATGGTACTGGAGCTGGATCCTTTGATACTGTAACAGATGTTTTGGGGATCTTTGCTGCTATGACACTGAGCTTTAGACTTTTAGCTATTTCTATTTATTTTTGTTAGGAAAAAATCTTTGGAAATTTTGATACTAGGCCTAAAGTAAGTAAATGTGTTGTTTAGTTGCAATGACATGCCTCTCCTCTCCTTTGTGTGTGTGTGTGTGTGATGCAGATTTTAGAAAATTCTAACATTCATAAGTCACGGACTTCCTGCTGTGAAACCTTCCTACACGTGCAATTTTCCATTCCTGGCTCTTGCCAAGCGATAATTATGCTGAAGTTTTCAATTACACTGCCTTCATTAACAAAAAATGTTTAGCTATTGTATAATTAGATATATGAGCTTACCACCTACGTTTAATGTGCCGGAGATCCGTACACATGCTTGTATAGGCCGCGGCGGTTTGCCAGTCTTTAATAAACCTCAGAGTCGGTCGACTGACTCTTTATTGTGTGTTTCTTATCAGCAGCGAGATTCATGAGGAAGAAAAAGAAGCATGTGAAGCTACTGGACATACGTCAGCATTCTGGTGTGGTCCGCTGCACTTCCTGTGTATTTCCACATGAAAGGGTTTTGCGTGGAGCGTTATTCATTCATCAAAAGCAATTACATGTGTTTTCTGTGTAACACAGGATCCTCGGAGTCTGCTGAAGTTCCTCCGCCTTGTCATACGCAAACCCCAGAGTTCATATCTTATTAAAAAATTCAACTGGGCCTGATCTAAAGTGCCTGCACCCTCTTACCAAGTGGGTTTGGGTTTCACAGGGTGCAATGTAATCCAAGTGTCACTTCCACATCATGAGTTTCCTCCTTATTGTAGCAGATTGCAGGTTATTAGAGGTCATTTATATACAAATGCTAAACCATTTTAGGTAATCATGGTAAGGGTGCGCGTGTGTGTGTGTGTGTGCGCGTGTGCGTGCTTCTCGTCTATACAAGTGCACCCATGCATGCATCAGTGTGAATGTGTGCGTAAACTGATCCATGTCTGATATTCTGCTCTCCGCTGACAGAATTATTAAAGCTCATCCTCTTAATGCAGTAGCTAAGGGCTCACGTTTCACAGACGGATCACATGGAGGCACGAATCGCCCGAATTTCTGCACCACAGTAGGGGAACGACAACAGCGCCTCATCATGAACATAGATTTATTTACCTCTCTCTCTCTCTCTCTCTCTCTCTCTCTCTATATATATATATATATATAGTTGAGTGTACATACATACACTATATATATAGGTAACATTTTCTAGGTGAGATTTCCCCCATCATTCTGCATTCAATACCCAATAATTTATTTAAAAATATCTAATCAAATACCTAATAAACCAATCACGAGTTTTTAACAAAAGTTCTATTTTGGTTTCATCTGACCACATGATATTCTCCCAATCCTCTTCTGGATCATCCATATGCTCTCTGGCAAACTTCAGACGGGCCTGGACATGTACTGGCTTAAGCAGGGCGACACGCCTGGCACTGCAGGATCTGAGTTCCTTTCGGCGTAGTGTGTTACTGATGGTAGCCTTTGTTACTTTGGTCCCAGCTCTCTACAGGTCATTCACAGGTCCCTCTGTGTATTTCTGGGGTCTTTGCTCACCGTTCTCATGATCATTCTGACCCCACGAGATGAGATCTTGCGATGGGCCCCCGATCGAGGGAGATTATCAGTGGTCTTGTATGTCTTTCATTTTCTTACAATTGCTCCCATAGTTGATTTATTCACACCAACCTGCTTGGCTATTGTAGATTCACTCTTCCCAGCCTGGTGCAGGTCTACAATTTTTTGACCTTCAACAGTTCTTTGGTCTTGGCCATGGTTGAGTTTGGAGTCTGACTGTTTGAGGCTGTGGACAGGTGTCTTTTATACAGATAACAAGGTCAAACAGGTGCCATTAATACAGGTAACGAGTGGAGGACAGAAGAGCTTCTTAAAGAAGAAGTTACAGGTCTGTGAGAGCCAGAAATCTTGCTTGTTTGTGGGTGACCAAATACTTATTCCATGATTTACTATTAAATTCTTTAAAAATCCTCCAATGTGATTTCCTGGATAGTTGAAGTGTAGCTATGATGAAAATGACAGACCTCTCTCATCTTTCTAAGTAGGAGAACTTGCACAATCAGTGGCTGACTAAATACTTTTTTTTGCCCCACTGTATCCCTTCACTGCAGTAAGCTGTAAATTTCCCCATTGTGGGACAAATAAAGAATTATCTTATCTCATCTTATGGGCTACAGCAACTAAAGACCACACCAGATACCACTTCTGTCAGTGGAACAGGCAACTGAAGCTACAATTCACACGGGCTCACCAACATTGGACAATAGAAAACTGGAAAAATGTTGCCTGGTCTGATGAGTCTTGATATTTGCTGCTACATTGAGATGGTTGGGTAAGAATTTGGCATAAACAACATGAAAGCCTGGATCCATCCTGCCTTGTATCAACAATTCAGGCTGGTGGTGTAATGGTGTGAGAGGATAACACACCATATCACAAAACTCAGATCATCTCAATCTGGTTGAGAGCACATTTGGGATGTGGTGGAACAGTGCTATCATGTGAATATGGACCAAAATCTCTGAGGAATGTTTCTCGCACTTGCTGAACAAATTCCACAAAGGATTAAGACAGTTATGAATACAAAAGGGTCCAACCTGGAACTAGCAAGGTGTACCTAATAAAGTGGAGAAACCTATTGTAAACCTATTGTTGTGTAGAAACCAAACCTATACACTAAAAACCTTTCTTACTGAGACTTGGGTTTAATTATCCCCATAACCAAATGCATTTTACCTTTGCTTGTTAATTCCATTGATCGTTCCCCATTTTCCAAGCCCATATTCGAAGAGATTATTGGATAAAGTGCGGGCGGATTCTCTCGAGTGGTAGCACTGACCCCTCCGTGCAGCCTCCGTGCAGGCCTGCTCTGCAGCCATAAGTGGGTATTAAATGGATATAATTGACAGTGACCCTGGCCAGCACCTCATGCCTCGCGTGGGGCTCGCATTAGTGAAGGCTGCATTATCATGAGCTCAGGAATATTTAAGAATAAAGGAATTGAAGCACACACACACACACACACACACACACACACACACACACACACACACACACACACACACACACACACCAACCTTAACCACAGTACTTGAGTCATTGCATCTCATTACAGCACAGAGATGTAATTGAGCTCAGAAATAATATTAGTCAGTTTAATTTTCCCTAAGAGTTATTATCCCATGTGCTTCGACACCAGAGATGGATGTTAATAAGCAGACCCCAGCATGTATGCGCGTATCGATCATGTCCAGGTCACGGCCTTGGCTCCGCTCCATTTGTGTGATGATGTGGAATGAGGGTTTGAACAAACTGACCTCGCAGTAAAATATGCATGACCTCACAATATGATACATCAGCCATGTGTGTGTGTGTGTGTGTCTGTGTGTGTGTGTCTGTGTGTACATGTGTGTACACCTATGACTGAAGCATACCTCATAACGTGTAGTACCTCCATGAGCACGAATAAGAGCTGTGATTCGAATTTGGCATGGACTGGACAAGTTTCTGGATGTAGGTGACATCAATGTTCAGCCACTCTTGCCCTGAATGTCTTACTCATTGCTCCAGGTAGTCCGACAGATTTTCAAGAGGATTCACATCTGGCCATTTTGCTGGCCGGTCCAGAAGTGTGACTGCTCCTGAATGTTCATCGTGCCAATCAGACACATTTTCAGCACTGCGAACACCAGAATTTTCCTCTTGGAATACAGGGAAAGGAATTGTATTTTCCTTTGGAAGATAATAAACAAAAGGCAAAACCTGGTTGCCCAGCAGCTCAGTGTAGGCACTGTGGTTCAAATTTACTGTCACCTCAACCAAAGGACCCATTTTTAATTAATTAAAAAACCTCCAGAACATCACAGAACGTTCTCCAGCTTGATCTACACAGTCCTCATTGAAGGCTTCCTCAGGTCTTTGATGAACATGATGCCTAGCATCATTCACGTACAGCCAGACATGAGATTGATTTGACCAGATAACATGTTGCCAGTCATGAACAGTCCAATTTTTGTGTCTTTTCGTCCACTGTAACTTTGTGAGAAGAAGTGAGCAAAGACCTTGCATGCCACTCTGCTCCATATGATCATGGTATGCATTTCCCTGTGGAGTGTTCTTTCAGAAATTGGTGGCAAAGGACTTGCGTGGACACTGGTGGTCCCTGTCCGTCAATTTCCTGTAGACTGGGGATTTTTGCCTCTGCTGGTAGACCTGTATGACCATACACTTCGATACACCTGCAAATTCAGCTACTTCCTTCACACTATGGCCTTTGGCATGACCAAATGCAGTCATTCCTTTTTGCCAGTCATTTACATCTACTTAGTGATCCATTTTCCACACATCGAAAGAGACATGCATTGCACTGTACCACCTCTTCTCAATCTGTGAATCGTGTCAGACACCACACAGATATTTATAGCCTGATCACTCTTGTCCAACGCCATCTGGAGGAGCCTGAAGTTACTACAACCTTAAACACCTGTTCAACTGCCTGTTAATGCAAATATCTAATGAGCCAGTCGTATTGCAGCAATGCAAGGCATGTAGACATGGTGAAGACGACCTGCTGAAGTTCAAACCGATTAAAGAAAGGTGACGTAAGTGACTTTGAGGGTGGCACAGTGGCACATGCGGTTAGCACGGTTGCCTCACGGCTCCAGAGATCCCTGCAGTTAGATCCTGATCTTGGACGCCACTGTGTGGAGTCTGGAGTCTGGTTTTCTCTCACAGTCCAAAGACATGCAGTAGGTCAACTGATGTCTCTAAAGTGCTTCAGTATGAGTGAGGGTGTGTTTGCATGTGCCCTGCAATGGACTGGTCCCTGCCTAGGTTTGGTCCCTGTCTCGCATCCTATGCGTCCGGTTAGGCCCCGGCAACCCTGTGACCCTAAACTGGATGAAGTGGGTATGGAAAGTGAGCGAGTGAGTGAGAGTAAAATGATCGAGTTCATTACCTAGTAACTATTTATCTTTATTATCTAATGAAACGTGACCTCATTTTGGTAATCTGTTTCACTTTTGTCCCGTATGTATGATTACACTCGCTCTGATGGTTTAAACACTCCCCTGCTGCTGTGCTTCCTGCCCCATCAGCCCCTGTTGCAGCGTTTAATGTGACATGTTGACACTGCTCTGCTCTGTGCCCGTGTGTTGGCATGGCTCGTGTAATCTGAGCGTGCCACTGGGAGAATCAGTGCCAGCCTCTGCACCACATGATCCGGCTCGGGGCAGATGGTCCGGTTTGTGAAAGGTGGGCCGGGGCCAGTCTGAACCTCACACGCTACACTGATTGGGTTTGTATTTTTGCTGCGCATTATGCTTATGTCATTTCCAGAAATGTGCGATGCTACTTATGCATCGTTTCGGTTCACCGGCGCCAGTCTAAACGCTCCGGCTGCTGGATGGAGGAAAAGTAAAAGAGCCACAGCAGGCTGCGAGTAAACAGTAATCAGAACAGTATGGGGATTAGACAGTGAGCCAACATCGAGGGCTGTGCGAGGGGCCGCCGGGTTTCATGTACCTGTCAGGAAAAGCAGGAACGTATTGGTTGAGAGAATGACAAATGGCCGGAGAAATGCATGACACGCGGCACCGGAAAACAGCCTGGCTGCCAACAATCCAGCCGTGGCGTCTTAATCTTCCTCCTCTCCAACTCTCACTGCTTATTCCAGAGCCGACGTCTGATCGAAATCAGATATTTGACCAGTGTTTGGGATACGCGGAGTCGGAGGAACCCTCAGTTTGGACGCCTTTTATTGCGAATAATCCATCAGCGTGATCCGATGAGCAGCTGATAAATGATTAACCCAAGGCTACATGATAAGTGGCTTATTAAATGTCACAGATATGTGATCCGCGCTGGGCGATATTACACTCGCGCACTCGAACAACCCCCTACATGCACATCCACATTATTTGGGGCAAACCTCATTACTGAAATGGATCGTCGTAGGTTCAATAAATTGAAGAAAGAGAGAGACGGAGGCCTTGTTTTCATGTTTCACACAAGTATCAATATTCTAAATCTGACAGGATGGTAGAAATTGTTTTTTCTGTCTGGAACTCAGTATTGACTGAGCTCTGCAGCTAATTAGAAAACAGAGAGCATTCCAGAAGTGGCTCTCAATGCAGAGTTTTTGGTGTCATATGCAGCGTTTGGGAAAACTGTCAAATACACAAAGACTATCGGGAAAGGGAGAATAAGTTTCAATTAGGTACAGACCCAATCAATAAGAAAAATAGGTAAGTATTTGGGTGTGCATCTGCATGATTGGAAGAATGAGAAGCCCCCAATTGCTGTCCCAATAACAACACTAGTGGCCATCACGTGGGCACCATGGACAATCCAGAATGCTGTTGGAAAAAATGTTTTATGGACTGATCAGACAGTCCCAATGACACCAAACAGAACTGCTTGGTTTAAATGTGAAGTGTTATGTCTGGAGAAAGGAAAACACTGCATTCCAGAATAAGAATCTCATCCTATCTGTGAAACATGGTGGTGGTAGTATCATGGTTTGGACCTGTTTGGTGGATCTGGACCAATGCAGCTTGCCATTACTGATGGAAAAATAGATTCTGAATTACACCAACAAAATATAAAGAAACAATTCAGGACATCCGTCTGTGAACTGAATATCAAGGCACTCAAAGCAAGTCGTTCTACCAAAAAATGGTTAATGTGGATCGTCTGGAGCATGGTTTCTGGATCATCTGAAAAATGAGGTACCTAAGCTTTTGCACGTGGCCACTTTTGATGTAATATTTAAGTTTTAAAATGTATGCATTATATGCAACTACATAATGAAATACTTCAGTTCCGTCTTGTGCCATTGGCTGTAATGAATTGTGATAATGAATTGGATTAAGTGGGAATGAAAAGCGGGTAAAAACTTTTTGTATGGTTGTTTCTCTGTCAAGGTCAAAGTCAAGTCAGATTTATTTATATAGCGCTTTTTACAATGGAGCATTGTCTCAAAGCAACTTTACAAGTTTAGATTATCTCCTAATAACTACGTCCAATCTCAAATTGAGCAAGCCTAGGGCGACAGTGGCAAGGAAAAACTCCCTAGTTCTAGGAAGAAACCTTGGGAGGACCAAGACTCAAAAAGGGACCCAACCTCTGCCTCACCAACCAGCATAAAACCTTTCCCTCAGACACTCAGGTAGTCAAATTCATTTCTATATCACTTTTTGCAACAGAGCATTGTCTCAAAGCAACTTTACAAACACCTAGGGCCAAAGCCCTAACTCGGCAAGCCTGGGGTGACACTAACATTTACGTGACAACTCCCTAAATGTTATAAGGAAGAAACTTTGAGACTCAAAACATTGGGACCCAACCTCCTTGGACAGCCAAGATGTTATATGGAAGAATTAAACTAAGGTACCTAATTAATACGTTTATAGTTTGAATAGTTTGAATAAACAGAAGCTAAATATACAAATTAAAAGAGCTAATATATTTCAAGAAAATAATAAATAAAATAAAATATTATAATATATAGACTAAAATAAATCGAATATAATACAATATCATGAAGAGCACTTATATACTTACTGTATATACTTATATACTACTATAGCAGTACTATAGAATATAAGACAATAATATATAAATAAAATATTGAATAAAATAACATAGAGAATATGCATAATGGCATTATTTAGCCCAGTAAACGAAGTTATTGTAGGTTTTCGTGTCCTCAGCGGAAAGTTTTTTGGCATGGCATGGCATGGAATATGCCTGAGCTGTCCACGACCCAGTCTTATACTATGCCTCATACCACAATCCATAATACTTGGTACCCTGTTGTCCTCTTGTTGAAGTGCCAGTGAACAAACCCTATTGATTTACAGTATACAAGGGTTAATGCTAGGACCTCCATGGTTTGTCATAGTGAGTCATTCGTTTATTCATTCATTCGGAGAGAGAATGTGAGCCAGGCAGGTCAAAAAAGATGCAAGCTATCAGCTGGAAGTGTCTGGAAGATCTTGTTACAGGAAGCAGTCATTTCTCACTAAAGCTGTGAGGTGACTACAGTCTGTAAAGTCAATGCATTTTAGTACCAACCACCAACACTGAGAAAGCTAAGATACTTTATCACCTCTGCCTCATATCTGCTTCCTCTTGTCGTCGTGGAATATGGGTTATTGAGGATCATCTGTCAGCCATTGTTATGGTGTTGATGAGTAAATTGATAGTTCTTATCAGTAGATCTAACCCTCAAACCCTGAATGATTTTCTGCCAGTGTTATTTTTGCTGCGAATGAATCCTGTCTTCTCAAAACCTTCAAAAGAATGTTTACCTTGATTGTTATGAGGGGAGAAAACCTAGCCGGATCTTACAGTTACACCAGTGGATTTTATGCTACGTTTGTTTTTTTATGTCATTTAAATTTGAGGACTGTACAAATATGTGAAACTTCTGAAACACACATTAAAAATTCATAAGACGTATTGAATCAAGGCACGGATCCCACAATATATGCAGGGATTAAAAGCCGTCATCAATAAGAAGCATCGGTGGCATCACATTGACGGACGCGTATTAATACGGTGCCTCCTTATTGGCCAATCAGCTGATTGTTTGGAATGTAAACGATGCTCCTGATGGCTCCGGTGACTGATGGCTTAAATTCCAATTAATCAATTGCTTCATCAGTTGGCCTAATTCAGATCAAATATCTCCTGAGTGCACGCTCCTCTTTCAGTGGTATTAGGAGAAATAAATGCTTTGGGAGTCATTTTCATCAATCTGGCGCACATGCCAATAAAACCTGGCAGCCTGAGCCTAGTTCAGCTCTTAATGTCTTAAGTGTGTGAGGGGTTTGAGGGGGGTGGGGGGTTGAGGGGTTGTGATAATCAGATATTTGTGTTCATATGAATCTTTCGTGGAGGGAAAGAGTAGTGAATTAGAAGTGCAGCCACACAGCCAAAAGTACTTGGACATTATCTCCATACCTGCTTGGTGAAGATCCCAATCCAAACCTTTGATGTTAATATAGATGATGATGTTAATGTAATGTTCATTTCCAAATCTATTTTGTCTATTTTTCTTTAGGCATTTTCTAATGTTCTAAACACTTTCTAACCTTCAGCATAATGCATTCTGCATGTCTACATGTTTCCCGATTTTTATTAATCAGACACTAGAGGTTTTCTCAAGTCCTTGTGATGGGGAGTTTTATTTCTGGAATGAATATATAAATTTTGATTAAAAACTATGTAAAATGTAAGTATCTTATAAGTAGTATAGTGAAGTGTTTACATGAAAAACTAGGAAATGGTGAAGCTGCAGTTTGTTTGAGAAAAAACTTCTGCCACTTCTGCAATATACTTCTTGAAATCCACCAACCCCAGATTCATTCAACAAACAGCCACAGAATGATCTATCACACACCACTCCAGAAGACGTGATTCCATGATTCCAGAGTCCAATGGTGCTTCTTCACACCGCTCCAGACTATTATGGCATTGTGACCTAAGATTGAGATGCCATTTTCACTACATAATAATAAGAGCACACAGTGGACCATGACAGCTCTAGCAGGGCAAACTGGCGTTTTGGTGAAAAGTCTAAGGTCTTTAGAATGACCCACTCCAATGTTGGCCTAGGGAGAGGAAAAATCAGTATGTAGTGCATTTATGGGAAGCATCCTGTCTGGGGTATGCCTGCACCTTGTGAATTTCAGTTTAGGTTCCTGACAGTCTTGTGACTGTAAAGTTTGTTCCTTGCAGAACTCTAGTACGCACTCCAATCATATCCAAAAGAGTGAGCGCCCCTCTTTAAATGTGCCACAATTCATTCATTTCTCCAGAGCATCTGTTTAGAAAATCAGCAGAATTTTCTTACACATTTTAGCCCTTTTTGTTTAAAATGCATTCTGCACTTGTAATACCTTCTCTGGTGTCTAATAAAACTCCTCTAATAAACTTTGTGCACAGTATTGTGTTGAGTACTAAAATATTCACGCCGCTGCCCATTTCGGTGTCGCGTGTCCTTTATTGTGTTGTCATATTCCTGCCCCATTGTGACCCACAGAATATCACCATTGTGACCCTGCCGACTAATATTACTCCGCTGTTTATGACAGGTCATGTGATATGCAGGCAAGCGACACTCCATCCGGCCCGGCCGCTTTAATTTACACCATGCCTCGCGCTTTTGTAGGACACACCGCCTATCAATCCATCTCCAGGCCTCCTGAAGCCGGGCCGCGTCACGGGCCTTGTCAATTATACAAAATCAAATCAAGTATTCATAAGCAGACTGTAACGGGATATTGGCTGACAGATTTAATAATTCAGTTTTGCTGAGGCTTAACTGGCACTAGTTTGTAGCTAACGGTTGACGCTGTAAAAAATTCATCATAGACAAAGCCGGAGTGAGAAGGCACGAATAATTATGCCTACTTAATTTACTGTGCGGATCTGAGGCGGGCTCTCTGAGGAGTGCTTGGCCATTTAAGAGTGTAAAAGCTACTGTAATTTGATTTATGAATTTGATCCTCTGTCCTTTTCATTTCATTCATCAATGTTTCATCAGGTGCAATTATGCTTTGTGCCAGTTCTCCTCATACCTCCATTATGGGACTGCCTTTGTCTTGGGGTGTGTAATGGTTTTACTAAATATCCCATAATGCTCCATCATGTTTCTCTCCATCTCTTTTAGTGATGGCTCCAGGGTGGAGGCCTCACAGCATTCTGTTTCTTATTTATGACTAACTGTAAAGCATTGAACAATGTGTCATATGGAGTAAATACAATGTGTAATAATATAATATCTTATAAATACTAAGTATATCTTAAATATTAACAATATAATAACGTATAATTGTATATTTTAAATAAATATGATTTAATTACATCATAAAACACTAAAAAAAACAATAGTTAATTTCAGTAGCATTGTTAATAATATTAATATTATTAATGTAATAATATTTTCAACAGAAAGCATTTATTTTAAATAACTAAACATAAAATGTTGTAATGCCTTAATTAATTTACTATTAAAATATAGCAATTATAATATAATAATTAATATTATATATATATATATATATATATACACATATATATGTATATATACACTCAACATTTAAATTAAATTTTTTATAAATTACATCATTTACATCCTAATTTCAATCACTGAATTTTTTCTGAATTCATCTGTATTTAATATTTCCTAATATTTGAATAATGTATAAAATATAATGTTTAATATATTTCCAAGTGTTTACAACAGTTGTATCTTTTTTAGTAGCTTTTTGTTTTGTGACTCTTTTTTCAGTTTTATATATTTCATTTGTTTTACTTTTTATGTATTTTATCATTTTTTAAAGTAATCTTTTCTGTCTTCACCTTTTTTGTCAGTGATGATTTCCTTTCCTTGTAGATTTCTTCTCATCACAATCTCACACCAAGGTCTTTGTTATTGTTATCTCCTCTTATTTCAGCTTCTTCCTCTCACTCTTATTGATTGGATTGTTTGTGGAGAATGTGATGATGTCACTGTGTGCATTTGTCCAGGCAGAAGCTCCACTCAGAGGCCTTCTGGTGCACGACGTTGTTACACCCCATTCAGTCCAAACAGAAGATGGACTGTATGGAGATCAATAGGTCAAAAATCTATAAGCAATAGGAGAGCGGAACAATAATCACATAAAAGCAGAGGTCAGGGTAAAAACACACTCAACATCTCACACACTGTCACAGGCTGACCTCATCTACAATCATGTAGTCTTCAAGAAAGTATAACATTTTAATAAGAACGTTTATAAATCTAAACTTTATGAATAAAAAATATGTTTGGCTTAAAGAATTCACCTGCTGTTTATATTCCTTTTGTTTTGTATGATATATTTAATTGGTTTATTTATCTTGGATTATTTAATTTTTATTAATTATTGGTCCATTTATGTTCCAATCGTTTATTAAGTTTTTATTGTTTTTATTTATATTTTAAATTTATTTCTTGGACTTATTACTGGTAAATCATATTTCTTTTTAGTTTTCATCTGGAACTGAATTTGTTTCACTTTTTTATTATTAGTAGTTTATTTGTATTCAGTACTTCTTTTTATTTGGTGATATGATGATGGTACGACAGTGACATTGTTGTAATATGGTGGTGATATGGAGGAGATGTGGTTATGATATGGTGGCGATATGGAGGAGATGTGGTTGGTTGATATAGTGATGATATGACAGTGATATTCTTACAATATGGTTGTGATATAGAGATGATATAGTTATGACATGGTGCTGATATGATGGTGATATGAATATGATCTAGTGTTGATACATGCCCTGGGTGAACTGAAGCCTCCTCAGAGGCAGCGAGGCATTCATGAGGGCCCAACAAATGGCTCAGCGGTCGCAAACCCCATCGATCTGAGGTATAATTCTCTATGAAAGTGATGGATGAGGGCAGAGCCATTGACAGAAAGGGTAAAGACCACTTTGAGACGTCCCTGGTGAATAAGTATGATGGAAAATAGATTGTTGAAGGAGATTTATGTTTGTTCTGAGCTGCCACAGGAGAGAGAGAGAGAGAGAGAGCTGCCCTTGCTGCTTCGACATGGAATTCTCTGAACATTACACACAATAAATACACAAACACACACACACACACACACACACACACGTATGAATGTAATGATGATATGTGTAAATGATAAAAGTATTAGAGCAAAGGGATAAGTTTATTGGGGAAACCTGCACAACTGAAAGGAGGCTGTAGTTACCCTGTTAGGCCGCCTCTAGCCTGGATACAAGAAGAGATGCAGGCATGGAGGCATACAGGTTCCATATGATATCCTGCAGCACTTTTGCCCTCAAATGTTGCAGCTGGGCTTGTAGATCCTGCACACTTGTAGGGTGCCGAAGCTGGTGTCCCAGATGGTCTCATAAGGGCTTGATTGGTGATAAATCTGGTGTAGGAAGTTCTTGCTGTGTGTGGGCAAGCATTATCCTGCTTAAAAATGCCAGTTGGAAGCCCTGCCATAAGAGGTAACACATGTTGGAATTGGCAGGATGTCCTGCACATATCGCAGACCTTTTAGTGTCCCTCGTATCACTAATAGGGGTGACCCACTGATCATCCCACCAGCAGTTGCTGACAATGTGTGATGACACAGCAAAGGCAGGATTGAAGTGCTCACCACAAGGCCTCCATACTCGAACCCGATCATCGTTGGATCCCAAACAGAATCTGGATTTGTTGTTAGAGACGATACAGTTTCACTCCATATCAGTCCAGGTTTCTTCTTCATGACACAACAGCAAACTTAGGTGACGGTGGCTGACTGTCATGGGCAAGACACATAATGGGCGCTGTGACAACAAATTTCCTTGCTAAGCACCTGGAAAGGGTCCAGGCAGAGACAGGGCTGTAGTGAAGGTGCCACCTGTGTCTGGATGGTGGACAATGAAACTGGACAATGGAGCTGCTTGTGCTTGTCAGCAGATCAAACGATCTTCTCTACTGAAGGAGCCTGATTATTTACAATTAGCTATGGGAGGGAGTGCCCTTGTGCCACAACAGCAACCCCTCTTCAGCCCTGCAATGGACTGATGCCCTGTCTAAGGGATGCTTACATCTGGACATTATGTTCTAGGTACTAGGCAAGCCTGACCAGCAAAATCGGGGATTAAAAAAAAATCTGACAAAAAAGAATAACAGGGAATTTAAGACAAATACATTATTTATATACTTTATCCTACAAGCCTATAAACCAAAGTGAAGACCTTACACTGAGGCTTTTAAACCCCAAACATTAATTGAGATATCATTAATTCCTCCGTCATGGTGAGGATAATTATGTGCTTAGCTAAAAAACAATCACGCTCGAATACACTAATTAAAAGCACCTGCTCTTACTGTACATTTACATAATAATTATGATTCATAAACACATGGAGGGGAATTAATTTCATCTGTTCAGTTCAGGCGCTTGATTTCATAACAACCGCTTAGAAACCGAACCCATTCCACTTGGATAATATTTGTTTTAAACACAGCTCTGTTCAGTACAGGTGTTTGGATCATTAATTATTATCTCACGCTTTTTTTCCTTCTCGTCTCTCCTATTAGTTCTGTGTTAAACATTCAAATATACAAATATAGTACATTTTTCAGCATTAGGACTATTTTGTGATCATTTGGTTTGGGTAATCCAGTTACTCCATTATAGACTGTGTGGTGTTAAGTAGGGGTGTGCGATATTGAAAAAATAAGGTATTACGATATTTTCTGGTATTTTATCGATAACCATAATTAGATGATACTGTGGCAGTGTTTATCATAGATCTAAAGTATTCAGAAATTGTTTGAACCCATCTCTCTGAACCACCTGAATTGGCACCGTGTTTTTCCTGATGTAACTGGTTGTTATGTCATAAGGCACTACTAAGACTATGTTATTTTTTTACAAATAAGCTGAATTCAATCTTACAAAATCTTAAGAGTGCATTTGTCTGCCTCTGCTCATGTTTTCCAGCTTCTCATGTTGTTTGCCTGACTTACAGATGTTTAGCAGGTTTGTGGTATTGCGACAGTATTTTGACATTTGTCTTATTTGGCCTCATTATTGTTTATGGAGTAATAATTTCAAACCATACTTTTTTTTATTCCTGCCTAAGACAGCAGAGCCGTATCATACCACCACCGCCTTGTACTAGTACTTCAGTCTGTGTGATTGAGATTTCAGTGCGCTTGTGTGTGAGGGGGCAGAGGGAGACAGACAGAGGGAGTAATTCCTATCTTACACCATTATTTATGGCAAACTGTTATTTTTCCTGTTTATTTAGCACATATGGTGCAGACTTCAACAGATATCTAAATTAAAACTGAAATCCCAAAATAGAAAGTATCAATACAAAGGTGCCAAAATTTTTGCACATTCTGAATTTGTTGTTTTAACAGTATGTTCAAGAATTGTAAAAGATGTGTTAGTAATTACCCATTAGTGAAAGCAACACAATCATGTACAGTGGGGCAAAAAAGTATTTAGTCAGCCACTGATTGTGCAAGTTACCCTACTTAGAAAGATGAGAGAGGTCTGTAGTTTTCATCGTAGGTACACTTCAACTATGACATTTACATTTACAGCATTTAGCAGACGCCCTTATCCAGAGCGACTTATAATTGATACAGTCTTACAATCCAAGCAATTGTGGGTTAAGGGTCTTGCTCAAGGACCCAACAGTGGCAGCTTGGCAGAGGTGGGATTTGAACCCTGGACCTTCTGGTCCATAGTCCAGTACCTTAACCACTAAGCTACCCCAGTCCCATGAGAGACAAAATGAGAAAAAAAATCCAGGAAATAACACTGTAGGATTTTTAAAGAATTTAATTGTAAATGATGGTGGAAAATAAGTATTTGGTCATTAAATTTGGTTCAACTCAATACTTTTTAACATATCCTTTGTTGGCAATGACAGAGGTCAAACATTTCCTGTAAGTCTTCACCAGGTTAGCATACACTGTAGCTGGTATTTTGGCCCATTCCTCCATGCAGATCTCCTCTAGAGCAGTGATGTTTTGGGGAAACATGGACTTTCAACTCCCTCCACAAATTTTCTATGGGGTTGAGGTCTGGAGACTGGCTAGGCCACTCCAAGACCTTGAAATACTTTTTACAGAGCCACTCCTTCGTTGTCCGAGCGGTGTGTTTGGGATCATTGTCATGCTGAAAGACCCAGCCATGTTCCATCTTCAATGTTTTCACTGATGGAAGGAGGTTTTGGCTTAAAATCTCACGAATACATGGCCCCCCGTTCATTCTTTCCCTCAACATGGATCAGTCGTCCTGTCCCCTCTGCAGAAAACCATCCCCCAAGCATGAGTGTTTCCATGATGTCCACCACCCCATGCTTCCAGTAGGTATGGTGTTCTTGGGATGCAACTGCAGAAAACCAGTCCCAAAGCATGATGTTTCCACCCCCATGCTTCACAGTAGGTATGGTGTTCTTGGGATGCAACTCAGCATTCTTCTTCCTCCAAACATGACGAGTTGAGTTTTTCCCAAAAAGTTCTATTTTGGTTTCATCTGACCACATGATATTCTTCCAATCCTCTTCTGGATCATCCATATGCTCTCTGGCAAACTTCACACGGCCCTGGACATGTACTGGCTTAAGCAGGAGTACATGCCTGGCACTGCAGGATCTGAGTCCCTCTCAGTGTAGTGTGTTACTGATTGTAGCCTTTGTTACTTTGGTCCCAGCTCTCTGCAGGTCATATCATCAGATCCCTCCGTGTATTTCTGGGATTTTTGTTCACTGTTCTCATGATCATTTTGACCCCACGGGATGAGATCTTGCATGGGGTCCCAGATCGAGAGAGATTAGTAATGGTCTTGTATGTCTTCCATTTTCTTCCAATTGCTCCCACAGTTGATTTATTCACACCAACCTGCTTGCCTATTGTAGATTCACTCTTCCCAGCCTGCTGCAGGTCTACAGTTTTCATCCTGGTGTCCTTCGATGGCTCTTTGGTCTTGAGTTTGAAGTCTGACTGTTTGAGGCTGTGGACAGGTGGCTTTTATACAGATAATGAGGTCAAACATGTGCCATTAGTACAGGTAACGAGTGGAGGACAGAAGAGCTATTTCTCATTTTGTCTCTCATAGTTGAAGTGTACCTATGATGAAAATTACAGACCTCTCTCATCTTTGTAAGTAGGAGAACTTACACAATCACTGGCTGACTAAATACCCCTCTGTACATAAGCTTACTCCATTGTTGGTTTGATAGATAGATAGATAGATAGATAGACAGATTCATTTGAATTCACAAATATAATATTTTGGTATACATGCCTGTATTTATTTTGTCCTCAACAACACCTTTATTGTGTATGCTACGCAGTAAAGGTAATTCTTAGCAGAAATCGTGCATAACTCTTGGAGCAAGGATTCAGCAAAACATTCTGTGGATGTGGGGGTTGGTGTGTCATTACCAAGACAATAGGTGCTAAAAGTGACTGGGCTTTTCACCTGAAAATGTGTTTCTTGCTACATTTTATTGTTAAATGATATCTTGATGATGTTCTTAGTGTTTAAGACCAATGTAACCAGACTTAATTATGCCACATTTTGCAAATTTGACCTCTGAGAACATGTCAAAATCTAAGTGCTAAGTGTCTAAACTTGTTATTCATGTATTAAAATGTATGGAAATTGTAAAATATGTGGTTTGTCCTTCTGTATCTTTCCAAAACAATGCAGGTTTGACCTGGGATGCTATAATTTCTGCATACTCCTGCCATAACACAGTTTCTCTTGAAACATTAAATATGTTCAATTTTTGTATCTGATGCACATGTAGTCCGGACTGTACCTGATTTATATTCTGTGAAACCTTTGACTGTTACCTCATGCATCCAGAAAAATATTGTGATCCAAATTTTGTTTCCCACATTTTAAGAGCAGAGATCCAGCTGGAGGAGAGTTTTGAGAAAACGAGAGTCAATCACAGCCACAACCAACCCCAGTCAGAGGACAAAGGGAGAAAAATAAAACAGCCATCATGTTCATTTTAACCCTGAACTCCATGTGTGGCCCCAGGCTGCAGCTCTGCCTCGTTTCTTCTCATGAAACCTTCTCTGCAGGGGGAGAGTAAACATGTAAATATATTATATATATAGTGGTGCTTGAAAGTTTGCGAACCCTTTAGAATTTTCCATATTTCTGCATAAATATGACCTAAGACATCATCAGATTTTCACACAAATCCTAAAAGTAGATAAAGAGAACCAAGTTAAAAAATGAGACAAAAATATTATACTTGGTCATGTATTTGTTGTGCTTTCAGTATCTGCTGTGACCCCCCCTGTGCAGCAATAACTGCAACTAAATATTTCCTGTAACTGTTGATCAGTCCTGCACACCGGCTTGGAGGAATTTTAGCCCATTCCTCCGTACAGAACAGCTTCAGCTCTGGGATGTTGGTGGGTTTCTTCACATTAGCTGCTCACTTCAGATCCTTCTACAGCATTTCGATTGGATTAAGGTCAGCACTTTGACTTGGCCATTCCAAAACATTAACATTGTCTTGCTGCATGACCCACCTTGTCTTGATTCAGTTTATGTACAGATGTCCTGACAATTGCCATTAGAATTCTCTAATATAATTTAGAATTCATGGTTCCATCAATGATGGCCCAGATGCAGCAAAACAGGCCCAAACCATGATACTACCACCACCATGTTTTACAGATGGGATAAGGTTCTTATGCTGGAATGCAGTGTTTTCCATTCTCCAAACATAACGCTTTTCTTTTAAGCCAAAAAGTTCTATTTTCGTCTCATCCATCCACAACAGATTCTTCCAGTAGCCTTCTGGCTTGTCCACGTGATCTTTAGCAACCTGCAGATGAGCAGCAATGTTTTTTTTTTGGAGAGCAGTGGCTTTTTCCTTGCAACCCTGCCATGCACACCATTGTTGTTCAGTGTTCATCTGATGGTGGACTCATGAACATTAACTTTAGTTAACGTGAGAGAGGCCTTCAGTTGCTTAGAAGTTACCCTGGGGTCCTTTGTGATCTGTGGATTGGTGGAGTCCAAACTCTTTAGAGATGGTTTTGTAACCTTTTCCAGCCTGATGAGCATCAACAGCTCTTTCTGAGGTCAGAAATCTCTTTTGTTCGTGCCATGACACACTTCCACAAACGTGTGTTGTGAAGAGCAGACTTTGATAGAGCCCTATTCTTTAAATAAAACACGGTGCCACTCACACCTGATTGTCATCCCATTGATTGAAAACACCTGACTCTAATTTCACCTTCAAATTAACTGCTAATCCTAGAGGTTCACATACTTTTGCCACTCACTAATATGTAATATTGGATCATTTTCCTCAATAAATAAATGACCAAGTATGCTTTTAGGACTTGTATGAAAATATAGAAAATTCTAAAGGATTCACAAACTTTCAAGCACCACTGTATAGATGTTTTTAGCTATGAGCACTGTTTATTTAATTTGTAATGCAAACAGTGATATGTAATCATGAAAGCTTTTAAAAAATGAATTACTGAAATTACATAAAAAGGAGGTTTAATGTTATTAACAACTATTCTTGCAACTAAAATGTAATTGAAAATTAAATAACTACAAAAATGTTCATATCACGAGACGGTCTGTGACTGGAACCATCAAACCTCACTGCATAATTTAAGCCTCGGAATAAAAACTCACTCTCTCTCTCTCTCTCTCTCTCTCTCTCGCTCTCTCGCTCTCTCTCTCGCTCTTCTCGAGAACAGGAGATGACACCAGCAAGATCTTTGCTTCAGATTTTCTGCTCTTCCCAAAGCACTTAATGTGATCAGAGAATTAAAATTTCAAACGGGTCGTTTAATGAGGAGCTCAGGCCCCAAGAAGCTCCAGCACTGGCTTTAGGTTTCCTACTGTTCAGTCTCATAGTTCTCTCTCTCTCTCTCTCTCTCTCTCTCTCTCTCGCTCGCTCTCAGATCAGGTGAATTTATTACAGATCATGAGCTCATGTAGATTTTCTGTAATGAGATTGTTAGTGGAATTATATAAACAGATCGTTGCAGCACTAAACTCACAGCATGTACATTTATTTACTTTTATTAATCTGCTGAAGCTTTTATTTGTGAGCTAAGCATCATTATGATTCAGATCTTACTCTAATGATATTTAAATAAGAACAAACATCACTCTTAACGCACTAAAATTATGTTTCACTGGCTGCATGAAAAAGCATGTAGGCTACATAACAAACAGGCTTATAACTTAAAAAGGTAAATAACTAGCTAACTAACAAAATGGCTGATGGTCTGACTAAGCAAGCAAGTACAGTGGTGCTTGAAAGTTTGGGAAACCTTTAGAATTATATAGATTTCTGCATAAATATGACCTAAAACATCATCAGATTTAATCATCATTATCAGTCCTAAAAGTAGATAAAGAGAACCCAGTTAAACAAATGAGACAAAAATATTATACTTGGCCATTTATTTATTGAGGAAAATGATCCAATATTACATATTAGTGAGTGGCAGAAGTATGTGAACCTTTGCTTTCAGTATCTGCAACTAAACGTTTCCTGTAGCTGTTGATCAGTCCTGCACACCGGCTTGGAGGAATTTTAGCCCATTCCTCCATACAGAACAGCTTCAGCTCTGGGATGTTGGTGGGTTTCCTCACAATAGCTGCTCGCTTCAGGTCCTGCCACAACATTTCAATTGGATTAAGGTCAGGACTTTGACTTGGCCATTCCAAAACATGAACTTTATTCTTCTGTAACCATTCTTTGGTAGAACAGCTTGTGTGCTTAGGGTCGTTGTCTTGCTGCATGACCCACCTTCTCTTGAGATTCAGTTCATGGACAGATGTCCTGACGTTTTCCTTCAGGATTCTCTTATATAATTCAGAATTCATTGTTCCATCAATGATGGCAAGCCGCCTTGGCCCAGATGCAGCAAAACAGGCCCAAACCATGATACCACCACCACCATGTTTCACAGATGGGCTAAGGTTCTTATGCTGGAATGCAGTGTTTTCCTTTCTCCAAACTATTGTCCCAGATGGTCAGCAATGTTCTTTTTGGAGAGCAGTGGCTTTCTCCTTTCCGCCACTGTATGCATTAATGGAGTTTTATTGTGCAGGTGCTCCCTGAGTTACGATGGGAATATGTTCCAACAAATCCATCATAAGTTAAATGTATCATGAACTGATGAGTTTAATATCCTCTGTGCTGTAACATGGTGGAGCCTATTACACTGACATTAACACTGACATTAACCCACAGTTGGCAACAGTTGGCTACATCCTATTTTATAATAAAGGGTTGAAAAATCCCAATGTAATTTAATAAGTAATGGATTGAAAGTGAAGAGTAAAAGCAAAAGATACAGCCTATGGATGAACTCGGGGGTGCTAGCATAGATGCTAAGCTAACTGCAGCCTTCTGTTCTGGAGGATTCAATTCCTGTTTTGCTTTCAGTTGGCTCTTATGAACTAACCTTTTTAGAACCCCATGGAGACTAATTTGCGCTAAGAATAGAGTACTGTAGATTCAAAAACAAAGAAAACACGATAAACACAGAGATCTTCACTGGGCAACCGCTAGTGTGAATGTGAATCACTGAATAACTGTGTTCTGAAGTGTGAATCATGAATCATGAATTATGAATTGAGATTCAGCTTAAACGTGTCATACGGCTCGACCCATACAAGGTTAAGCAAACAAATATCGAGGACTGTGACACATTTTTCTAGTCAAAATGGGTCGAGAACCGAATTCAATGCGTTCCGAGGTGGCCGAGAACTGAGGTACTACTGTATATCTATGGTAAAAGCTTCCACCGAACTCGAAAGAGCGAAGCAAATTACAGAATCAATCGCAACTTTTATTGCCAGGGATTGACATCCGTATTCAGTCACTCTGAGAACCAGGACTTTTGTGCTATTCTCAGTAACTATTCATAATAGAATATTCTTAATAGACTCTTAATAGAAAATACTTTTAATAGACTAAAGTCTGATATCCTCTCACATCTAAAGACAAATCAGAGTTTTTAGTCAAAGACTATGGTTTTGCTAAGGATCTTGTAGGTAAGTATTTGCAAGACTCCCACTAGATTCCTTCTGAGATTATTTCAAAAAATTTGGAAACACATGCACATAATAATAATAATAATAATAATAATAATAATAATAAATATAAATTACAGTGGTGTGAAAAAGTGTTTGCCCCCTTCCTGATTTCCTATTTTTTTGCACGTTTGTCAGACTTAAGTGTTTCGGAACATCAAACCAATTTAAATATTAGTCAAAGACAACACAAGTAAACACAAAATGCAGTTTTTCAATGAAGGTGTTTCTCATTAAGGAAAAAAAAATCCAAACCTTCATAACCTGTGTGAAAAAGTGATTGCCCCTCCTTCTTAAAACATAACTTAACTCTGGTTTATCACACCTGAGTTCACTGTCTCTAGCCACACCCAGGCCTGATTATTGCCACACCTGTTCTCAGTCAGGACATCACTTAAATAGGACCTGCCTGACAAAGTGAAGTACACCACAAATCCTTAAAAGCTGCATATGATGTCGGTGATCCAAAGAAATTCAGGAACAATTGAGACAGAAAGTCATTGAGATCTATCAGTCTGGAAAGGGTTATAAAGCCATTTCTAAAGCTTTGGGACTCCAGCGAACCACAGTGAGAGCCATTATCCACAAATGGTGAAGACATGGAACAGTGGTGAACCTTCCCAGGAGTGGCCGACCGACCAAAATTACCCCAAGACCACAACAACGACTCATCCAAGAGGTCATAAAAGACCCCACAACAACATCCAAAGAACTGCAGGCCTCACTTGGCTCAGGTAAGGTCAGTGTTCATGGGCTCCAACATAAGAAAGAGGGGACTGGGCAAAAATGGCCTGCATGGCAGAGTTCCAAGATTGAAAAACCACTTGCTGAGCAAAAAGAACATTAAAGCTCGTCTCAATTTTTCCAGAACACATCTTGATTGGATCCCCCAAGACTTTTGGGAAACATTCTGTGGACTGACGAGACAAAAGCTGAACTCTTTGGAAGGTGTGTGTCCCATTACATCTGGTGTAAAAGTAACACAGCATTTCAGAAAAAGAACATTATAGCAACAGTAAAATATGGTGGTGGTAGTGTGATGGTCTGGGGCTGTTTTGCTGCTTCAGGACCTGGAAGACTTGCTGTGATAAATGGAACTATGAATTCTTCTCTCTACCAAAGAATCCTGAAGGAGAATGTCCAGCCATCTGTTCGTGACCTCAAGTTAAAACGAACTTGGGTTCTGCAGCAGGACAATGATCCAAAACACACCAGCAAGTCCACCTCTGAATGGCTGAATACAAACAAAATGAAGACTTTGGAGTGGCCTAGTCAAAGTCCTGAGCTGAATCCTATTGAGATGCTGTGGCATGACCTTAAAAAGGCCGTTCATGCTGGAAAACCATCCAATGTGGCTGAATTACAGCAATTCTGCAAAGATGAGTAGAAAAATTCCTCCACAACGCTGTAAAAGACTCACTGCTAGTTATCACAAACACTTGGTTGCAGTTGTTGCTGCTAAGGGTGGCCCAACCAGTTATTAGGTTTAGGGGGCAATCACTTTTTCACACAGGGCCATGTAGGTTTGGATTTTTTTCTCCCTTAATAATAAATACTTTCATTTAAAAACTGCATTTTGTGTTTATTTGTGTTGTCTTTGACTAATATTTAAATTGGTTTGACGTTCTGAAACACTTAAGTTTGACAAACATGCAAAGAAATAGGAAATCAGGAAGGGGGCAAACACTTTTTCACACCACTGTATTTGGTCAGATTCCTGTAGGTCTACACCTACTAAACTGTGAAATCCCCTTTACCTGAACAGACTGACTAAAGCCGGCATTACTGACACAGTGATCCCCACGATCTCCAGTGGGACCAAAACCAAAGTCATGAAATCACAGTGAGAAAAAAGAAATCCTGTATAGGGCAAAAAAGATACATCAAGAATGATCATAATAAATGAATAATCGAATTGCTGCCCTCTGAATTGTAATCAATTGAATCTTGAGGTGCCTATCGAGTCCCAACTCTAGCAGTTATGGTGTATGTTAGCAGGTGGAATTGGAACATGTTAGTGGTGAGCACGAGGACGTCCTCTGCTCTGTGTGACCGTTGCAGCTGTTGCGCATTAGCTGTCGAGTCTGAGGTTGTCATAAAGTGCTTTTGAAGTAGCTGCGAGTGAAGATGCTGTCAAACTCAGCCATTGTCTCTACTCACACTGCCTTTGCAAGAACTCTTGAATGTTAATGTTAATGTTAATGTCTGTATCCCTCTCCAGCTGAGGCCTTTGGTTTTTCCAGGCTTTAATAAGGTTGAAATTATTGAACACTGTAAACCATCATGATTTTGGAGATTGCAAGCGCTCTGGTTGTTGGTGGTGTGTGACTGTGCATTGCAGTGTTTGTATCTCGCTCTCTCTTTTGCTCTGGCACGGCTGATGAGAGGTGCAGCAGAGCCTGCCGGGGCCTGCGGGGGGGATAAGCTTCCCGTGTTTTGCTATGAAAGCGATTCTGAATGTAACCAAAGAAACTCACTTAAATGGCTGAGGAGCGGGACTGAATAATTCAAGCGCTTACAATCAATTTTAACCCCCAAGGGGTGTTTGTGTGCATGTGTGTATTTGTGTGCATGTGTGTGTGTGACCAGCTATGTGTGTACTTATGGGGACCATACGTCCCCTGAAGGATAGGAACATCAGATATTTTTGGACCTTGTGGGACCATTTTGCTGCCCCCACCAAACTGAATTTGTTGTTTACAAAAATGCAACTTTTATTTGAAAAGCCATGAAAGCCAGTTGTGTTCGTTTTGGTTAGAGAGGATAAGGTTTGTGACAGGGGTACGTGTAGATATGGCATTACTAAGCTACAGTAATGGTTATGGCAATGGTCCCCTTCAGCATAGCATTACCAAGCAGTGTGTGTGTGTGTGTGTGTGTGTGTGTGTGTGTGTGTGTGTTATCACACCTGGTACAATTAGGACTTGTGACTGATCGTAAATCTTCGAATCTTCATTTAAGTTAATGAATTTACAACTGGTAACTTAACTTAAAATTAATGGGACACTGTGTAAAATTGCAAATACAACAACTCAGTGTGTCTTACATTTACTTTGACTTTTATTTCAATGCAGAAAGTATGAACCCAAGGTACAGTGGTGCTTGAATGTTTGCGAACCCTTTAGAATTTTCTATATTTCTGCATAAATATGACTTAAAACATCATCAGATTTTCACACAAGTCCTAAAAGTAGATAAAGAGAACCCAGTAAAACAAAAATATCATACGTGGTCTTTTATTTATTGAGGAAAATGATCCAGTATTACCTGCACACCGGCTTGGAGGAATTTTAGCCCATTCCTCCATACAGAACAGCTTCAACTCTGGGATGTTGGTGGGTTTCTTCACATTAACTGCTCACTTCAGGTTCTTCCACAACACTCCAATTGTTGTAAATGATTCACTTATTCAAACACTGGCTCACTGAATCAGACAGAGGAGCAAATCTTAGTCATGACTAAATGATTCACTGATTCAAACACTAGCTGACTGAATAAGAGAGGAGTGAATCTTAGACATGACCAAATGATTCACTGATTCAGACACTGGATCACTGAATGAGAGAGGAGCAAATCTTAGTCATGACTAAATGATTCACTGACTCAAACACTGGCTGACTGAATCAGAGTGAAGTGAATTTTAGACATGACCAAATGATTCTCTGAATCAAACATTGGCTCACTGAATCAAAGAGAGGAGCAAATCTTAGTCATGACTAAATGAGTCACTGATTTAAACACTGACTGACTGAATCAGAGTGAAGTGAATTTTAGACATGACCAAATGATTCTCTGAATCAAACATTGGCTCACTGAATCAAAGAGAGGAGCAAATCTTAGTCATGACCAAATGATTCACTGATTCAAACACTGGCTGACTGAATCAGAGTGAAGTGAATTTTAGACATGACCAAATGATTCTCTGAATCAAACATTAGCTCACTGAATCAAAGAGAGGAGCAAATCTTAGTCATGACTAAATGATTCACTGATTCAAAAATTGGCTGACTGAATCAGATAGAAGTGAATCTTAGACATAACCACATGATTCACTGATTCAAACAACTGGCTCACTGAATCAGAGAGGAGCGAATCTAAATCATGACCAAATGATTCAGTGATTCAAACACTGACTTGCTAAACAAGTCACAAATCTAATTTTTGTGACAAATGCAAGTCATTGTTTGACACAATTCAAACGCTGACCCACATGAATGACAGAGGAGCGAATCCTAGTCATAACAAAATGATTCACTGATTCAAAACTAACACTGGCTCACTGAATCAGAGAGGAGCAAATCTTAATCATGTCTAAATGATTCACTGATTCAAAACGCTGACCCCCACTGAATCAGCTAGGAGTGAATCTTAGACATGACCAAATGATTCACTGATTCAAACACTGGCTCACTGAATCAGAGAGAGGAGGAAATCTTAATCATGTCTAAATGATTCACTGATTCAAACGCCTGGCCCACTGAATCAGCTAGGAGTGAATCTTAGACATGACCAAATGATTCACACTGATTCAAACACTGGCTCACTGAATCAGAGAGAGGAGCAAATCTTAGTCATGAATAATGATTCACTGATTCAAACACTGGCTGACTGAATAGAGAGGAGTGAATCTTAGACATGACCAAATGATTCACTGATTCAAACACTGGCTCACTGAATCAGAGAGAGGAGCAAATCTTAGTCATGACTAAATGATTCACTGATTCAAACACTGGCTGAAGTCTGAATAAGAGAGGAGTGAATCTTAGACATGACCAAATGATTCACTGATTCAAACACTGGCTCACTGAATCAGAGAGAGGAGCAAATCTTAGTCATGACTAAATGATTCACTGATTCAAACACTGGCTGACTGAATAAGAGAGGAGTGAATCTTAGACATGACCAAATGATTCACTGATTCAAACACTGGATCACTGAATCAGAGAGGAGCGAATTTAAATCATGACCAAATGATTCAGTGATTCAAACACTGACTTGCTAAACAAGTAACAAATGTAATTTGTGACAAATGCAAGTCATTGTTTGACACAATTCAAACGCTGACCCACTGAATGACAGAGGAGCGAATCCTAGTCATAACAAAATGATTCTCTGATTCAAACACTGGCTCACTGAATCAGAGAGGAGCAAATCTTAATCATGTCTAAATGATTCACTGATTCAAACGCTGACCCACTGAATCAGCTAGGAGTGAATCTTAGACATGACCAAATGATTCACTGATTCAAACACTGGCTCATTGAATCAGAGAGAGAAGGAAATCTTAGTCATGAATAAATGATTCACTGATTCAAACACTGGCTGACTGAATAAGAGAGGAGTGAATCTTAGACATGACCAACTGATTCACTGATTCAGACACTGGATCACTGAATCAGAGAGAGGAGCAAATCTTAGTCATGACTAAATGATTCACTGATTGAAACGCTGGCCCACTGAATCAGCTAGGAGTGAATCTTAGACATGACCAAATGATTCACTGATTCAAACACTGGCTCACTGAATCAGAGAGAGGAGCAAATCTTAGTCATGAATAAATGATTCACTGATTCAAACACTGGCTGACTGAATAAGAGAGGAGTGAATCTTAGACATGACCAAATGATTCACTGGTTCAAACACTGGTTCACTGAATCAGAGAAGTGCAAATCTAAGTCATGACCAAATGATTCACTAATTCAAATACTGGCTTGCTAAACAAGAAATAAATTTGTGACAAATGCAATCATTGTTTGACAAAATTCAAACAATGACCCACTGAATGACAGATGAGTGAATCCTAGTCATAACCAAATGATTCACTGATTCAAACACTGGCTCACTGAATCAAAGAGAAGCAAATCTTAGTCATGACTAAATGTTTCATTGATTCAAACACTGGCTGACTGAATCAGAGAGGAGGAAATCTTAGCCATGGCCAAATGATTCACCAATTAAATGCAATTTGGGTCACTGACTGAAAACTAAATTAACAGGTTGCATTAATTTGTGAGTGTGTGCGCACGTGTAGGGTTGTGTGTGTGTGTGTGTGTGAGTGAGTGAGACGCATGGCGATGCGGGTGTGGATTTCGCAGCTGAATGATGGAGCTTTGACAGCTAGCTGCTACACGGCTCTGTACAATAAGCAGCATCATAATGGCAGAGTGGATTAAATCAGGTGTGGGTGGTAAGAGACAGACACAGGACACTGTGAGCCCTATTAATTATTTCTGTCTGTCCTGCAAGGGGTAAGAGGGGATGCAAGCTCCAGCCCTTGAATCATACACAAGCTGTGAAGTTTCTCACGTCTGGACTGGGAGAAGCTCTCAGGTCTCATGTTCCTTCACAGTGTGAATAAATACTGTAGTTTTATTAGGTACAGTATATTAAATGAGGTGCATATTTTAAATGAAATGTGATAAATAAACCGGCAGGCCTTGGTTGATTTGGTGTTCAGTGCTCTGTCCGGATCAGAAGTCCCTGTACTGTACTAGTCGATCGTCTCTCTGTCCCAAGACATGCTTGACATGATTGCAGAACGCTACGGCTGTGGCAGAGCTCCAGCTCTCTCCTCCGTCTTCTCATCTGCTGCTCCGAGCGGTCAGAAGTCAAGACTCACTTCCTGAACATCTGCCCGAGCCGAATAGAGGCCGCTGGGTTATTTCTGGGCTCCTTGCAGCTCCGGACCCTCCGGCGAATCCACCATCTTCTGTTTGTTTATTGATGCTCCTATCGAACGTTTCTACTATTTGCTTTTCCTCATATTTATTTTCATTGCAAATTTTTCCCTCCCTCCTGTCCGCGGGAACCGTGGGTACAATTATGCTTTTAGTGTTTTGGAAATTTATGATGGGAACTTATATTTGTATTGGAACCATGCCAGGGAGGGACTGATGGACCTTACTCGCCTGCATCAGTCCAAGAAACGTTAAGTATCACCACAGAATTAGAGAGCTCTCAATGACTCGCATGATCTTTTCTTCTCACGTTTTATGGTGTTGAGGATTGCGCTGGTCAGGGTGCAAGAGAGCTTGTGCCCTGAAAGGAAGAGTGCATACCACCAGGACTCAAACCCAGGTCACTGCGGGGGTGAACCACTGCACCACCTGAGCACCTCAGATAGACTTCACTTAGATTTACATTTAGAGCATTTGACAGACTTATCCAGAGGAGGCGTTGAATTTATTCAAATAGAAATGTGTATATATATATATATATAAACAGTATAAAGCGTATACAATTATTTTTGGCAGTAGAATGTGTTATGCTGAACATAAGTGTCACAAAGACTTTATAAGTGTTGTGCACGATGCTTCCGTTGATGCAGTAGGTCTATGCTCCAAAAGTTTGAGTCATCTGAGTATCTCTATGGTCTCTCATAGATGTATCTTATAATTTCCTGTAGAAGCGTACTCCAAAATTGTGAAGCGTGACGCTCGCAATGAGCACCAACTTTCATTGATGCTTCATCAACTGCCTGAAAACAAAATAAAATAAAATAGATAAACATATAAATAGTTTCATAAAAGCTAAAATAATGAGCCAGTTTTGAAACTCTGAGTAAAAAGTACAGATTTTGCTTTTGTAATGAACCAGTAATAGTAATAGTAAAAGTATTACGTTACAGAAATAACCAATACAGAAACCTAGAAAATACTTACGTACATTAATGAAGTACTTGCACAGTGGTGCTTGAAAGTTTGTGAACCCTTTAGAGTCTTTTGTATTTCTGCACAAATATGACCTAAAACATCATCAGATTTTCATACAAGTCCTAAAAGTACATAAAGAGAACCCAGTTAAACAAATGAGACCAACATATTAAAACATTTTTTTGTATATTATTATTAGAACATTGCTGTTCGTCTGCAGTTTGCTAAAGATCACGTGGACAAGCCAGAAGGCCATTGGAAGAATACTTTGTGGACGGATGAGACCACAATAAAATTTTTGGTTTAAAGAAAAGCGTTATGTTTGGAGAAAGTAAAACACTGCATTCCAGCATAAGAACCTTATCCCATCTGTGAAACATGGTGGTGGTAGTATCATGGTTTGGGCCTGTTTTGCTGCATCTGGGCCAGGACGGCTTGCCATCATTGATGGACCAATGAATTCTGAATGATATCAGAGAATTCTAAAGGAAAATATCAGGATATCTGTCCATGAACGGAATCTCAAGAGAAGGTGGGTCATGCAGCAAGACAACGACCCCAAGCACACAAGTTGTTCTACCAAAGAATGGTTAAAGAAGAATAAAGTTCATGGTTTGGAATGGCCAAGTCAAAGTCCTGACCTTAATCCAATGGAAATGTTGTGGAAGGACCTGAAGCAAGCAGCTAATGTGAGGAAACCCACCAACATCCCAGAGTTGAAGCTGTTCTGTACGGAGGAATGGGCTAAAATTCCTCCAAGCCGGGTGTGCAGGACTGATCAACAGTTACAGGAAACGTTTAGCTGCAGTTATTGCTGCACAGGGGGGTCACACCAGATACTGAAAGCAAAGGTTCACATACTTTTGGTACTCATTAAGATGTAATATTGGATCATTTTCCGCAATAAATATAGGACCAAGTATAATAAGTTTGTCTCATTTGTTTAACTGGGTTCTCTTTATCTACTTTTAGGACCTGTGTGAAAATCTGATGACGTTTTAGGTCATATTTGTGCAGAAATATAGAAGATTCTAAAGGGTTCACAAACATTCAAGCACCACTGTACTTAGTTACTACCTCTGCCAACATTATACACCATTATACATTTTCTGATTATTAGTTCAGTATCCTAATCACAGCACCCCAAAGACATGCAGTCAGAGTCGTTATATTCCAATAAGAAATAAATGTAATGAAATGTGAAGTGATATTTTTTTGAAACAAAGCTTTTTCTCTCTGATCTATGATATAAATGCCATTTGTCTACAGGATTCTGATTGTTGTTGTTTTTAAAAACTCGCTTAATCAGATCACCTGACGTTTAGAGAGACTGTTTGGCCTGACGTGCTTGGAATCAGCTCAGAGGTTCATATACTTTTTCCGCACTGTCTTGTTAATTAATGAATGTGTTATTAGTTTGGGTGTCTATTACTTGAAGCTGGATGAGGAACAGACTGCATGGTGAGTAATTCCAGGTCAATCCAAAGGCTTCCCTAGTATTTTAAGCAACTGTGTGTGTGTGTGTGTGTGTGTGTGTGTGTGTGTGTGTGTGTGTGTGTGTGTGTGTGTGTTACTGCTCTACCAGGTGATTGGAGAGTCAGCACCATCCCTGTCAGCTCAGCATGTTTCCAAGATGTTATTATTAATGTCAGATCAGCATGCTGGCCTCAGGCGAGCAACAGAGAGAGAGAGAGAGAGAGAGACAGAGAGAGAGAGAGAGAGAGAGAGAGAGAGATCTTTGTTTATGGCCCCCAGTTTTGGCCACACACAGGCTTTAGTGAGAGAGTATTTCCTGTCCTGATTCGTTCTACCCTCAGCGTTTGCATAAAGGTTCGCTGACTGTTTACACAGTCTCGCGCAGAAGTTTTAGCACCCCTCGTTCAAGTGCCTTTTTGCTGATTTTAAGTTATATGCTCTTGCGGATGTTAATGACCCGTTAACAAGCCATTTCAATGATGACACCTTAAAGAAATTTCCAGAATTCTGTTGTTTGCCTTCCCTGCAGAGGTTGTGTAACTTCCTTTGATTCATATCTATACATTAAAGCGCGTTCCTGTAAGGCCTAGCACTTTAGCGAATATCTTTTACGTTTTTTTCTTACTGTTTATTAATGAAACCAGTTATCCCACGAGCCTTTTAAAGGGAACGTGTACAGATGTGTTTTTGTTTCCGCGCTGTATACGAGTGTGTTGATTATTTTGACACTCGTATACACACAGATATTATATTCACCCTCTCTCTCTCTTTATCTATCTCTTGCTCGCTCGCCCTCAGCGTGTGTGGGCCTGCTTGTTCTTGTTTTATCTCCTTGTTTAGGAATCAAACCACAGGGTGTCATCTGCTGCGTTGCGTGCCACGAAAACACACGCATACACAACATGTGGCGTGTCTGCATCACACAGGGTAATGCACTCGTAGGCGCAAAAATCTGAGGATAATGACGCATGTTGAATTTCAGTCTGAATGCACCTTGTGTGGATCAATAGTCATTTACATAGAGGCTTTAGGGGCTTCGTTCATATGGACCAACGATACAACAAAACATATGCCCCAAACCAGTGATGCCTACTAATAATCAAATAATTATAGTTTTCCCATATTTAGTTGTTGGTGTTTGTGTATGGCAGTGTTCAAAACATTAAAACCACTCACAGATCGAATAACAAATGATTATGTCGATTATTGCGTTACAACAGCACTGGTTAAGCTCTGAGATATACTACCCAGTAAGAGACGCAGTTGGTTCTCGTAGTCGATGTCTGTTGAATGTGGAAGAAATGTTCAGGAGGAGGTTCAGGAGGTTACAGACTCAGTAAAGCCTGGACTTCACTGTCGGTCCATTTTTTTCATTTTTAGTGTGAAGATCTGTCATTCATACAGCATGGCGGTTGAGCTCAACACAGGTCCATATAGAGTGCAGGTCCATGACACCAAGGGTCTGTCTCAAAGTGAGCTGCCTATGTAGTGACATTCTGACGGACATCCAACCTCATAAGACAGGTTATTGAGACACTCTAGTTAGAGAGTGATTGCTGACGGCTTGTTCCCTCTCACTGCACATGACCAGTGTTTACTCACCTCAGCCTCAATTGCAATTGCAAATAAAATACTATTTGGTGTGGTTTTATGACAAGAAATCAAATACACTCATACACAGAAAAACTCACCAAGGAGGTGGATCGAATGAAACTTTATATGTACAGTGGTGTGAAAAAAAATCCACACTTAAGTGTTTAGGAACACAAAATGCAGTTTTTAAATGAAGGTGTTTATTATTAAGGGAGAAAAAATCCAAACCTACATGGCCCTGTGTGAAAAGTGATTGCCCCCTAAACCTAATAACTGGTTGGGCCACCCTTAGCAGCAACAACTGCAACCAAGCGTTTGCCATAACTAGCAGTGAGTCTTTTACAGCGTTGTGGAGGAATTGTTGTAATTCAGCCACATTGGAGGGTTTTCTTGCATGAACGGCCTTTATAAGGTCATGCCACAGCATCTCAATAGGATTCAGGACTTTGACTAGGTCATTCCAAAGTCTTCACTTTGAGGTCACAAACAGATGGCCGGGCATTCTCATAGTTCATAGTTCCATTTATCACAGCAAGTCTTCCAGGTCCTGAAGCAGCAAAACAGCCCCAGACCATCACACTACCACCACCATATTTTACTGTTGCTATAATGTTCTTTTTCTAAAATGCTGTGTTACTTTTACGCCAAATGTAATGGGACACACACCTTCCAAAGAGTTCAACTTTTGTCTCGTCAGTCCACAGAATGTTTTCCCAAAAGTCTTGGAGGTTCATCAAGTGTGTTCTGGAAAAATTGAGATGAGCTTTAATGTTCTTTTTGCTCAGCATTGGTTTTTGTGTTGGAACTCTGCCATGCAGGCCATTTTTGCCCAGTCTCTTTCTTATGGTGGAGGCATGAACACTGACCTTAACTGAGGCAAGTGAGGTCTGCAGTTCTTTGGATGTTGTTTTGGGGTCTTTTGTGACTTCTTGAATGAGTCATCCCTGTGCTCTTTGGGTAATTTTGGTCGGCCGGCCACTCCTGTGAAGGTTCACCACTGTTTCATGTTTTCACCATTTGTGGATCTCACTGTGATTCCCAAAGCTTTAGAAATGGCTTTATAACCCTTTCCAGATTGATAGATCTCAACTACTTTATTTCTCAATTGTTCCTGAATTTCTTTGGATCTCGGCATGATGTGTAGCTTTTAAGGATCTTTTGGTGTACTTCACTTTGTCTGGCAGGTCCTATTAAGTGATGTCCTGATTGAGAACAGGTGTGGCAATAATCAGGCCTGGGTGTGGCTAGAGACAGTGAACTCAGGTGTGATAAACCATAGTTATGTTTTAACAAGGGGGCAATCACTTTTTCACACAGGGCCATGTAGGTTTGGATTTTTTCTCTCTCTTAATAATAAACACCTTCATTTAAAAACTGCATTTTGTGTTTACTTGTGTTGTCTTTGACTAATATTTAAATTAGTTTGATGTTCCGAAACACTTAAGTGTGACAAACATGCAAAAAAATAGGAAATCAGAAAGGGGGCAAACACTTTTTCACACTGGGCCAATAGGTCCGGTCTTGTAATTGGGACTGTAATAGCCTAGCGGGATAAGGTACTGGACTTGGACCAGAAGGTCCAGGGTTCAAATCCCACTTCTGCCAAGCTGCCACTGTTGGGTCCTTGAGCAAGGCCCTTAACCCACAACTGCTTGGATTGTAAGACTGTATCAATTGTAAGTCGCTCTGGATAAGGGCGTCTGCTAAATGTTGTAAATGTAATGTAATGCACCTTTCACCTGTGGAGTAACGGCACCAGGATGCCCTTTGGAAAGAAGGCAAGTCGATGGAGAGAGTGGGATGATCTGGGTAATGCTTACTCCAGACATTCATACGGCCGCTACTTTGATACCTAACATTGCCCTTAAAATCGTTTTCACTCATCATATAGAATTTAAATTCTTATTAGTGAAATCTGACAAGCCAGGTGGATTTTTGTTCTGTAATCATGATCAATATTTCTGTTGGATTTCTACAACTGTACACCATGCTGGGATCAAAACTGCCGGGACGGAAAGAGTGTGTGTGTCATAAGTAACATCATCAGTGCTGTATGTTTATTATTTACCATCCTGTTTAGTGCAAATGTACGAGATTTGGGATGCTAAGTCATCAGAAGCTGAAAGCCTCAAGATATTTCTCATGTTATCAGTTCCACTTATCATATTGATGACCTTAATAGTTCTACAATTTCAGACTGTAGTCCATCTATTTCTCTGCATACTGTACTTTGTTCTCAGGACCCCCACAGGACCAGAGTAGATCAGGTACAATTTGGGTGGTGGATCATTCTCAGCACTGCAGTGACACTGATGATGTGGTGGTGCTGTGACAGGGTGTGTTGTGCTGATATGAGTGGAAAAGCAGTTGAGCCATTCCAAAAAAGTTTGGAATGGACAATAAGGTTTCGATTACTGTAAAGCTTGTGTGTATGTGATTCTGTATTATGTATATCATTCATGGTAACTCCTGCCCCTTGGTTACCACTCACTCGGTGCAATGTTCTAGTGATCAAGACACGATTTTAATCCCCGGGCGAACGCCGACTCTGCGCTTTCCTCAATTACCTCGCTGACCAGTCGGTGAGCGGAACATCAGGGCTAAAGTGGTGTAGTGTGAACTTGGCATAAGTCATCCTCTAATTCTTTATCAGTGCTCACAGGATGCTGGTGGCTGGACGTTTTTGGTTGTTGGATTATTTGCAGTCCAGCAGTGGCACTGAGGTGTTTAAAAACTCCAGCAGCACTGTTGTGTCTGATCCACTCATACCAGCACAACACACACTAACACACCATCACCACATCGGTGTCACTGCAGTGCTGAGAATGATCCACCACCCAAATAATACCTGATCTGTGGTGGTAATGTGGGGTTTCTGACCATTAGAGAACAGAGTAAAGGGGACTAGAGAAACAGATGGGACTACAGTCTGTAATTGTAGAATCTATAAAGCTGATAAAATGGACAATGAGTATAGGAACAAGGAGGTGTACCTAATAAAGTGACTGGTGAGTGTGTGTGTATATATATATATATATTCACAATATGTAAATGTACTATCAGCTTTCTTCATGAATTCAAAACTAAGAGCAGTGGTGCCTAAACTTTTGCATAATGCTGTCTGTGTTAACACTTGTCTCTTTAAAGTCTTGACGCCCCAAACATCCTTCGTCCGACATTAGTGTTGCCGAGCTCCGCCGTCCCGCTAATGGGACACTTATCCGTCTGGGTTTATGTCATCAGTCCCAGCGTGGTGCATCAGATGGCCCTGCTATCAGCCGCCCGCCTCCACACATCGATCTGCGGCCAGCAACCGGAGCCCCGCGGTGTCCCCCTCCACCGTCTGCCGGACCCACACACGCACACTGTGGCAACGCTGTCATTGCTAACCTGACCTTGACCCAAACTGACAGGTGCAGGATGGAGGATCTGACTGTAAACACGGCGAGACGTGGGAAGCAGAACGGAAACACTACAGATCATGAAGTGTCATTTAATGAACTTGTCATGGAAAATGACGTTAGGTTGCAGGACGCTTGTAGACCTTTGGTTTTAATAAATGTCATGATTTTACAGCTAATATCTCTGTCTGAACATGCTGCACATTATAGCCAAAAATTTGTGGACACCCAAAAATGATGTCCAAAAACATTAACACAGATGACAGAGCGGTGCAGTGTGATTAACCAGTATAACCAGTATCAACTGATAGATTCAACAATGCATATTATTGCTTAGAACACATTGTGGACACGTTCTCACATTTTCCTTTAGAATTCTCTGATATAATTCAGACTTCATTGTTCCATCAATGATGGCAAGCCGTCCTGGCCCAGACGCAGCAAAACAGACCCAAACCATGATACTACCATCACCATGTTTCACAGATGGGAAAAGGTTCTTATGCTGGAATGTGTGTTTTCCTTTTCTCCAAACATAACACTTTTCTTTTAAACCAAAAATTTCTTTGTTGATCTCATCCATCCACAAAACATTCTTCCAATAGCCTTCTGGCTTGTCCATGTGATCTTTAGCAAACTGCAGACGAGCAGCTATGTTCTTTTTGGAGAGCAGTGGCTTTCTCCTTGCAACCCTGCCATGCACACCATTGTTGTTCAGTATTCTTCTGATGGTGGACTCATGAACATTAACATTAGCCAATGTGAGAGAGGCCTTCAGTTGTTTAGAAGTTACCCTGGGGTTCTTTGTGACCTCGCCAACTATTACACACCTTGCTCTTGGAGTGATCTTTGTTGGTCAACCCCTAACAATGGTTTTGAATTTCCACCATTTCTACACCATTTTCTGTCTGACTGTGGATTGGTGGAGTCCAAACTTTTTAGATACGGTTTTGTAACCTTTTCCAGCCTGGTGAGCATCAACAACTCTTTTTCTGAGGTCTTCACAAATCACCTTTGTTCGTGACATGATACACTTCCACAAACATGTTGTAAAGAGCAACCTTTGATAGATCCCTGTTCTTTAAATAACCCAGGGGGCCCACTCACACCTTCAAATTAACTGCTAATCTTAGAGGTTTACATACTTTTGCCACTCATTAATATGTAATATTGGAAAAAAAATTTCAATAATAAATGACCAAGTATAATATTTTGTCTCATTTGTTTAACTGGGTTCTCTTTATCTACTTTTAGGGCTTGTGTTAAAATCTGATGATGTTTTAGGTCATATTTATGCAGAAATATAGAAAATTGTAAATTCTTCACAAACTTTCAAGCACCACTGTACTTGTACAATCCCAAATCATAAATAGTTGGGGCAGTATTGAAAATGCAAATAAAAATATGTAAGTACCTTACATTTACTTTGGCTTTTATTTCATTGCATTTCTTAATAAACATCCATTGGTGATTGTAACCATGATTTTGGTACAAAAGCAGTATCCACAAAAGTCTTTCAGGAGCAAAGGTGGGCAGAGGATCTCCAGTTTGTCAACAAATGTGTGAGAAAATTATTGAAATGATTAAAAACAATGTTCCTCAGTGAAAGACTGGAAGGGATTTACAAATATCTCCTTCTACAGTGCAAAATTTTATGAAATGTTTTTTACTTATTAAATCAGTCTGTAAAGAGCAAGAGCGCGAGCCTAAACTGAAAAGGCGTGATCTCTGATCCCTCAGATGGCACTGCATTAAGAACTGTCGTTCATCAATAGCTGATAGAGCCACATGGGTAAGGGATTACTTTGGCAAAACTCTGTCAAGCTCTACAATACAGAGTTACATTCACAAATGCCACTTAAAACTTTACTGTGCAAAAAAGAAGCCCTTGTTGGTATCATGTAATGTAAGGAGCTCCACTGACTAGGAATGGAACTAATGAGTGTTGAGACTTAGTAGTAGACATGTTTGACCTGCTTTTGGAGGTTGGTCTCCTGGTACAGTTAAGCTCAGATGTTGGTATCTGGTACTGTGTAGCCCAGTAGTTGGCACCACCAGAAAGTTGGGGGTTTCTGGCACTCCTAAGCCCAGGCTAATGCACCGAGATTCCTCTGTTAGGGAAATAATACTTGAAGGTCTCCAGAAGTGTCCAAGTCTGCTTGAGCTGGGGCTAGATCTGTGTGTATGAAGATACTCAGACCATGGGTGCCCACGCATTACAGAATCTGTTTGGGAGAAGTCAGACTCCATGTAGTGCATCAAATCCATCCAACTCAATTCAGAATGCTCCAAATTGGCCGACGTCTTGTGATGTGTCCTTTTTTTTTAAAAAGAGATATGCATTTTCTAGCTGTAGTATTTTTGCCCTGGAATTAGGTACTTTAATGAAGTGATTTATTTAAAAAGGGTCTGGAATTAATTTTAAGCTACCTGTACCCAGAACGCTGTTTGTTGATGCTGTTTTACTCAGCGCTCCATAGTGCTCCTAGTGGCAAACAATATTATAGAATTTATACCACTACTGAAGTGTTACAGCTGTTGTTTCAGCTATGGCAATATATGAAAAATTCATACTGTATGGCAAATTAAAAGTGGTATATTCTGTCCTGCGCTGCTCTCAGTCTTTAGCCCTGGATTCAAATAATTTTTCCATCCTAGACTATGAATGATTAGTGTTCATTAAAGACAAAGAAAGTCCACATGAATACATGATTATGACAAAGATAGGAACGTTCACTGTGCCTGTGTTTGCCTACATTTGGGTTTAAAGCAGTTAAAATGGTACACAATGCCCACATTTCTAGATTTGTACCTATTTTACACGCCAGGTTTGCACTTAAACGCGCAACATGTTCATTATGATCCAGCCGAGGTCGTATTCTTCTGCTTTTTGCAGAGCTACACCACATTCTGATCAATATCACCCTCCTGCTCTTAATTTGGCCCTTCATTATGGAGGTCTTGTTCAGAAGACGGATGTGCTATTAATATTGGATGAAGATGATGGCGCACACACACACACACCCACACACACAGACACACACACACAAACCAGGTACATACAGGCCACAGGAGGGAGACTCCCACACTAAATGAGACAGCATAAATCACAAAGCCATGCAGTCTGACAGGAGGGAGCGAGAGGGCCGATCAGAGGAATTTAAGGTCTTTAATGTGTGACGCTGCTGAGAGAAGAGCTTGTGAACAGGATGCAGAGTTATTAAGGATCGATACACTATTGTACATCAGTCCCTATAGGATTGGTACAGTAGATCAGAAGCTACAGTTATGAACCTCATAGAATGTTCTTGCTGTTTCCGTGTTAAAAGTCAGTAGTTCACACATGTGCGTGGTCAGTTATTGCTTGGACTTTGAGGCACAGACTCGCAAATGAGCTGATAGGTTCTGTTTTTAATATGTTTGCATTTTGCACAATAAAACCTGTTGACATTCTGTAGCGGCTTCATTCATCCTGATTTCTTCATGCATTGTGTGATTTTGTTGGGAAAAGTAAAGCCTACAGTAATCAAAGTCTTCATTATATACATGAAGAAAATATTTATTTATTACCTCCTGACAGTAGAAGACCCATATGAAAGGTGCAGTCTTAAAAAAATCATGATAGTATTGTGAAAATATTAAAAAACGTCATGGTACAAAGCACTAATAAAGATGGTTTGAGATGAGGTGTTTTCTGAATGAGCCATGATTCATTTGTTAGTATACCCTAGGTTCTAAACCAAAATTCCACTGTACTGGAGGTTTTTTTATTTTTTTATTTTTTTATTTTTTTTTTTACTGAAGCACCCCTCTGTGTCACGCATGCCATCCCTGTTTAGATCCGATACACAAAAGCTCAATATTTAACAACAACCATCCCAAAAACAAGCAATCACGCTTCATAGCTGTTGTTTAGCTGAACGCAGGCGTACACAAAAAATGACCTTGTTTGCGCCGAATTGAATATGGTCACTTCTCCAAATCTCTGTGTGTGGTCCTGCTCTCTGAGCCACTTTCCTTGTTTTTATTTTCTTGTTCATTTTTCAGCATTGCTTATAATAAAACCGGACTGTGAAAACATTTAGGACAAGCAAAGATGGATTCATATATCAACACAGAGATATGACAAAAAGGCATCCAAAGCCTCCCGCTGTGGCTCGAACAAACCCGATTAACAAACGGACCCAAATCTGGAGCTTCTCACAAGTCCTCATTTCAGAAACATACTACAGTTACACTGTTAGACATGAATATCTTAAACAATTATTAATATAGTGGTATTAATACAGCTTAATGCTACAGACCAGGCTGCAGTTAGCTTAGCAGCTATGCTAGAGCTCGGAGTTCATCGATAGAGTAAGTGTTTTGCTTTCACTTTCCACTTTCAATCCATTACTCACTAAATTTCATGAGCACCTGTACAATGCATCTCGATTAATTCAAGTTATATGGAATTTTCGGTTCTTGAAAAGTCTTCTGGAACTAATAAACGATGAGAACCGAGGTGCCACTGTATCTGAAAAATCCACAGACTCAGTTGACACTAGGTTTACTGGGACTTCTTGACTCTGAGGACATTTTCCCTGAAGCATCAGAGGGCTATTAGCTGATTGTTCATATGTAAATACATGGTGTGTCAGCAGAGTCAATAGATGTTGACTATCTTCATGTCGGTGAATCTGCCACAAATATCACAGACAGCAAGGCCTACAGACCATGCCAAGGTATCGTGAATTGCTTTTTTCAAAACATTTTCTATTTGGACTGATATTTAATATGCATGTTTTAACTATGCTGTCTGTTAACCCAGAGAGCAGACCACAGCTGAAGCCACAGCTTGAGTCTGTGCCCCATGACACTGGCCAGGGCAAGCGGGGGTATAAGAAGATGTTCTGCATTTGGTTTTATGTGGGTAGCGAAGTTGCTTACAAATCATATGAATTTAAAAACAGCACTTTTCAGTATCGATTTCTGTAAATATCAAGCGCTATTTAATTAAAGGTAACATCAGTTATTTTGGGGGGGGCAGTTTTAAACTAAAGTTATAAGTTGTACACTATCTTCATTTGTAAAACGTACAGTACGTTTACATTTTCATCATTTAGCAGACGCCCTTATCCAGAGCGACTTACAATTGGTACAGTCTTACAATCCAAGCAATTGTGGGTTAAGCTCGAGGACCCAACAGTGGCAGCTTGGCAGAGGTGGGATTTGAACCCTGGACCTTCTGGTCCAGAGTCTAGTACCTTAACCGCTGGGCTACCACAGTCCCGCTAGGCTATCACAGTACTGTGCAAAAGTCTTAGGCCAACCATTAGATATGTTTTATTAGCAATGGTATGCTGACCATATATAACATATTCTTTCATGTTCATAGAACATCATATGATATCTTTGAGCTTTAGCATATCTTAGTCTTCTCACCCTGTTTGCCTTATGGATGTTGTTGTTGTTTTTTCCGCTTCCAAAATGACCATTCCTGATCAAGCTTCTACAAACAGTGAAGGGCCAACTGTGTATCCCAATGAACCTGTCAGATGCTGCTATTGCTCAAGTGTAAGGGGAGGTCACACTAAATACTTGCCAGTTTAGCGTATAGACACTGTGTTTTTCTCTGATTTTATTACATTTTTTTTATTTATTGGGTGCATTCTAATAAACAGACTGGGAAATGATTATATGTGATCGTTATTCCATCGCTAATACAATTCTATATCTAAACCACTGGTTTTGTACTCTATATATAATGTTAAAGGTCTCAGAAAATCAGACTCGAGAAGCTTAAACCTCTGTTCCCTTTCTAACAATGATTACTTCATCCAACTCTGCAGTTAAAACAGTTTTTCACAAGGCTATTATTTATCTGCTAAGCTTTGTTCCTCCTCACTGAGCTAAGCCTGGCATGAGCGGGAGCATTTTTGTTTCTCTAGTGTAATCCCTTATGTTTAAAGTGGGTGTCTAATAGACTGCACGCAAAAACATTAAAGCCTTGAACCTCCAGTCTGTCTGAAGGGATGCGGCACATTTTGCTAGTGTCAACTTGTGATTCAGCTGTGAGAAGAGAGGACAGGAACAACGACGTAAACACAAGTGATCAGGGTTTATTGACAGACATGGGCAGACATGGGAGAACACTAAGACTTAAGGCCATTCCACACTGAATTTATTTGGACAACAGCAAATTAATTCCAGCTTGTGTATAATGACAGTATCTTCACACCAAACACTATGCCTCGGACGGCAGAAATGTGATGTTATTTTATTTTATTCAATTTTGTGAACTTTTGCCGCCAACAAAAACTCACTGACCAATCATTATCGCTTCTGTTCCACATGAAGCCGTTCCTGTATTTTCAAACTAACTATCTGCTGGGACCAACTACAATGACTAAAGGACCATCCAAACTATTAGCAGCTACAACTCCATAAGCCAGGCTCTGTCATGGTATGGGGTTGGGTCAATGCTCTTGGCAAAGGTCATTTACACTTCTGTAATGGCAGCATAAATGCAGAAAAGTACATTGGGATTTTAGAGCAACATTGATTCCTTTAAGCTGACATCTTTTCCAGGGGAGTCCATGCATTTATCAACAAGACAACGCAAAACGAGCCAAATCAGAAAAAGTTAGGACGGAAATATGGTTTGAGTGACAAACTTTAGATCCTCTGCCCATCCTCAATGACTCAACCATTTGTGGATGCTGCTTTTGTACCAAGTCTTAATTATAATCACCTGTTTAAGGTCACATCATTAGTTAGTTTTTTTTACCTAATTACTAGCTCTAAATTGCCTCCTCCCAACTTTTTTGGAATGTGTTGTAGGCCTGATATGCAGGAATGGAATGGATGTTTAATAGCAAATGAAATGAAGCTGACCAGAAAAGAAACATGAAATACCTTGGGCTCATACTCTATGCAATAAAACACTGCATTTTTTTTTATTTGCATTATCCGTACCATTCCAACTTCAGAGATGACAGATGAGAGTAAAAACTTCAGTAAAAAAAAAAAGGATTTTCATCTTGAAGTTCCCTCGTCAAGTTCCCCTCTCTTGTTTCTTTTCTTTATAGGAACCACAGAACCATTTTACTTGCTCATAAATGATCAGGTTCAGGACGATGTTGGTAAAAATAATAGTACTGTAATATTATATTTAATGAATCATAAATTATATTGGAGTAAAAACTTAGACTTGATGTGCAATTATTTAGACCACCTATGTTCACACACAAAAAAACATCTTTGGGACTGTGGTAGCCTAGCGGCTAAGGTACTGGACTCTGGACCAGAAGGTCCAGGGTTCAAATCCCACCTCTGCCAAGCTGCCACTGTTGGGTCCTTGAGCAAGGCCCTTAACCCACAATTGCTTGGATTGTACGACTGTATCAACTGTAAGTCGTTCTGGATAAGAGCATCTGCTAAATGCTGTAATTGTAAATCTTCATTACTTATCTTCAAGAATCTATTTTCATCATCTTGTCCATTTTTCACTGCAAAAAAATTGTTTAACCAGACAGTAAAAAAAGAAATCACATCACGTCTGGTGTGTATAATTTTCATTAATTGTGTCTGAATATGTTGCATTCTTGAGTCACTTTTTCACATCGTGTTCGGTCTTTAGGATGACAGAAAGATCTGCAGACAGAACACACCAGGGGAAAATAGTATTTACATAAACTCGGAAGATTAAATCAGTATCCAAACTACAGGTAAATGCTATGAGGTTAATGAGTGCAACAGGAAAAAGAAACAGAAACACATGAATGAAGGTGCAAAGAACAAGCAGAAGAAATGGAGTCATTAAACAGCTGAACCGTGGGGACTGTGTATGACTGTGCAGCAGCGAGGCTCTCAGGAAGTGTAGTCCAAAGGAGCAACAACGTCCTGACGGCTAAACATGCTGCGCTGGCCCTGAGCCATATGATCCCTGTCTGTCTTTATGATCAGGCCCATCAGCGCACCGTCCCCAGAGAGGGACAGAGTATCTGCGTTGTGGGTGCTAATCACATCAGGGGGTTTAGGCTTTCATAAACAAAGAGGCCAAAAATTAGGCCATTCAAACAATCTGGTGATTCAGTAGCGCCGAGGAGCTGCCACTATTTATTCACACGGATTATGAATGAGCGCACAAAGCCGTTGCCCTGTTAATGAGGAGCCTGTGATAGTACAGCTGCTCACAATTAAAACGGACTCCCTCGCACCGGCCCGGGGCATGGCCCTGCCTAAATAAACCAGGTTTTTGGGGGAAGGTGGAAGGAAGGAGGGGAGACCCTGCAACAACATGGTTTGATTCGACCATCTGGATGAGAGACAGATAGAAATAGAGAGAGGCTAATAAATGGTGGTGCCCTTGTGCACACATGCTCACACACTTGCATTTATATACACTAGCCTGATACTGTCATCAGTCTCCGTGTAGTAACCAGTCGTTAAGAAAACACAGGTCCTAATTGAAACTAATACAATTGTTATACATCCTAGTTTCCCACCGAGGTGCACCATGGAACAACCCCAAGTCAGGAAAAGTCGGAAGGAAAGAAATTCAGGGTTTTTTACATTTACTTTGACTTTTATTTCTTTGCAGACAGTAAGAACACAACAAATGCATGAGAAAATTGTTGAGATGTTTAAAAGCAAATTCTCCTCAAATAATGTTCCTCAAATAAAGACTGGAAGGGATTTACATATTTCTCCCTCTACAGTACATAATATCATTAAATGATTTAAGGAATCTGGAAAAATTTCAGTGCATAAAGGGCAAGGGTACAGCTTAAGCTGAAGAGGCATGATCTCTGATCCCTCAAACAGCACTGCATCAAGAACTGTCAGTTATCAATAGCCAATAGAACCACATGGACAAGGGATTACTTTATCAAACCTTTATCAAGCACTACACTACAGAGATACATTCACAAATGCCACTTAAAACTTTACTGTGCAATAAAGAAGCTTTATGTTAACCATATCTCGAAGTGGTATCAATTTCTCTGGGCTTGGAGGCATCTGGGATGGACCATCACACAGGGAAATGTGTATTGTGCTCAGACCAATCAGTATTCTAGATCTTTTGTGGAAGAAATGGACGAAAAGACGAAAAAGGACCATCCAGGCTGTAATCAGCAACAAATCCAAAAGCCAGGCTCTGTCATGGTATATCCTTGACAAACGTCTTTTAAAAAAGTAATTTAAACTTCTGCGATGGCAGCTTTAATGCAGAAAACAAGACAATGAAAAACCAAATGCTGCACACTTTACAAAGACATGGCTGTAGAAGAGAATACAGAAGAGAATACAGGTACTGGACTGGCCTGCCTGAAGTCCTGACCTGTCCCAAATGAAGAATGGGTGGAGAATTTTGAAATGAAAAATGTGATAACAACAATCCCATACTATTGAATTTTCCATACCATCCCAACTTTTTCTGATTTGGGCTTGTAAAAAAGAAAATTTGACTCCCAGATTAAAAATAAAACAGTCTCCAAAAATCACTGGTCTTACCTTTAATTACACAGCATAATAATTCACAGGATTGGGTTAAAAGAATAAAACAGACAAAAATAACAGACATTAAACACTCGAGTGTGGGGTGCTCAAGTGGTGCAGCAGTCTAAAATACTAGCCCTCTACTGCGTTGGTGCCTCTGGTCTGGCTGGGCACCACGCAAGCACATTTGTTAATACAATGGGGCAAAAAAGTATTTAGTCAGCCACTGATTGTGCAAGTTCTCCTACTTAGAAAGATGAGAGAGGTCTGTAATTTTCATCATAGCTACACCTCAACTATGAGAGACAAAATGAGAAAAAAAATCCAGGAAATCACATTGTAGGATTTTTAAAGAACTTAATTGTACATTAATGTGGAAAATAAGTATTTGGTCACCCACAAACAAGCAAGATTTCTGTCTCTCACAGAACTGTAACTTCTTCTTTAAGAAGCTCTTCTGTCCTCCACTCATTACCTGTATTAATGGCATCTGTTTGACCTCGTTATCTGTATAAAAGACACCTGTCGCACAGAATCAAACAGTCAGACTCCAAACTCACCCATGGCCAAGACCTGCCATGGCCAAGCTGTCGAAGGCCACACCAAGAAGAAAACTTGTAGACCTGCACCAGGCTGGGAGGAGTGAATCTACAATAGGCAAGCAGGTTGGTGTGAAATAAATCACTGTGGGAGCAAACTTGTAAGAAAATGGAAGACATACAATACCATTGATAATCTCCCTCAATCTGGGCTCCACGCAAGATCTCATGCCATGGGGTCCAATGATCATGAGAACGGTGAGCAAATCACAGAAACTACATGGAGGAACCTGATGATGCCCTGCAGAGAGCTGGACCAAAGTAACAAAGGCCTACCATCAGTAACACACTACGACCGCGAGAGGGAAACTCAGATCTGCAGTGCCTCAACTCGTTTGTGTGGAAAAGGATGCTGAGTTGCATCCCAAGAACACAGACCACTTGAAGCAATGGTGGTGGGAAACCTCATTTCTTTGGGACTGTTTTTTCGCAAAGGGACAGGAACGACTGATCCGTGGTAAGGGAGAAGGAACGGGGCCATGTATTCGTGAGATTTTATAAGCCAAACCTCCTTCCACCAGAGAGCATTGAAGATGGAACGTGACTGGGTCTTTTCAGCATGACAGTGATCCCCAAACAACCGCTCGGGAAACAAAGGAGTGGCTCTGTAAAAAGCATTTTCAAGGTCTGGAGTGGCCTAGCCAGTCCATACCTCAGCCCCCATAGAACATTTGTGCAGGAAGTTGAAAGTCCGGTTTGCCCCCAAACATCAACTGCTCTAGGGGAGATCCTGTATGGAGGAATGGGCCCAATACCAGCTAAGTGTGGGCATTTCCTGACCTCTGTCATTGCCACAAGTTATGTTACAAAGTACTGAGTTGAACTTTTTGTTATTTACCAAATACTATTTTCCACCATGAGTTACATTTTTTTTTTTTATCCTACAATGTGCTTCCCTGGATTTTTTTTCTCATTTTGTCTCTCATATTTGAAGTGGTACCTATGATGAAAATTACAGCCTTCTCATCTTTCTAAGTAGGGAAACTTGCACAATCAGTGACTGACTAAATACTTTTTTTGGCCCCCTGTATCTCAGGAGAAAAGGTCAATGTAAGATCGTCTCCCCCCGCTGCTGGAACAGCAGCCCCTCTGGCTGCTTGAGGTGTTGGCAAAGATGGAAGGCCACGCATACTTTAACTCAACCACAGTTTTGCCTGGTAACAAGCAACGACTCTCCTCCTTCTGCAAGGGAGAGCTTTGTCCTCACAGGGGAATGTCAAAAGACTGTTGAGCAGCCACTTTCAAACCGTGTGCAAACATGCCCGACCATTGCTATCTCTTTGTCTCAACAAGAGGACTCTCTTCCTTCTTGCTGCTAAGGTAATGTTTTAAACAAAAGACGTTCCCATGCATGCGCGTAGATGGGTCCGGCGCATGTTCAGCGCATATAAACATAAATATAAACAGTTCAGTCGAGTCATAACGGTTTTTTTTTTCTTTTGTATTTAAATAAAAATCTCTGTATGAAGTAACCAATGTTTAACACTTGCTTTCGCCTTTAAGTTAGCAGAAATGTGTCATCAGTTTGTCCCCTTGGTTGTATGAACTTTTTTTGAGCAAATCAAGTGTCATTTGATCAGGGTGCCAAATCTTTTGCACAGGTCTGTAGATGTACTGTATCATGCTCTATGTGTATACTGTCAGTTTAATTTAATGCCCGGCTAGATTGTTAGCCTTTAGTCTTTCATGATTGTGTTAATCAATCACTTCGAATATATAGTTTTGTAACCTTGACTTTTCCAATAAAGTTTCCCCTGTCAGTGTTAAAGGGCATCTAAGGTGTTAATTAACCTGCAGGGAAATGAACCATCCAAGGGATAACAAGTGACATTTTAGGGGAAAGGCGCTATTCTTAAAAACCTAACCCTGTTCTGCAGGAACGTGACCATGTCTCTAACGCTGACTCGGATCAGTCTGTGGGATCATAACAGGTTATTTGTGAAGTGTGTGTGCTCACTGATGAGTGTGTTGTGGTGTAATTAGTGCACAGGACATACCTGGGCCATTGCTGCCTCCTGCTGAAGAGAGAACATCCACATGTCAAATACTTACTTTTTTGATTTAATCACAAACAGTACGATCTTCCTCCTCCTCATTTAACAAGAATCTAAAATGTACTGAACATATCCATCCATATTAATTCATTGCGATATTTAATGGTGCTACATATTTACATGTAGCACTAAACTGGCACATTGGCACAGCAGGTCTTGCGCAGTTTTGCATATTCTCCCTCCATCCATTTATATAATTAAATATTGCTATTACATGTGTATTGCACATGATTGCATGTATTTGTTTATTTATTGATTTCTTCCTTAATTGATGTAGTTTTTTTAGTTTTTATGTATGCCTGTGTTACTCATTACTACATATTATTTTGACATTTTTTTTTATTTTTTAGTTTCTATTGAATCATTATTATATATTATATTATATATAGTATATAATCTTATTATTTGTATTCTCTTTTTTCTTATTTATGTATGTACTTATTGACTGATATTAACCCAAATAATTTTTCTGTTATGATAGCTTGCATTGGTTTAGCATAATTCTCACACACACACACACACACACACACACACACACACGCACAAGCACAGCTTTCACAGCGTGTCTCTTTTTGGACCAAGTGTGTATTGAGGGGCCTAATTATGACCTTGCTGACTGCATCAGGCTGTATTACACACTAAACAGGGTGCACACTGATCCCCTGCTCTAAACAGGCAAGAGAGAGAGAGAGAGAGAGAGAGAGAGAGAGAGAGAGAGAGAGAGAGAGAGAGAGAGAGTCAATGCTAAGGGCCGAGTGTTTATCGTTGGCCACAGTGTGCAGGTGACACTAATAACCAGCAGATGACAGTGGCAGTCCCCAGTGTGCACCAGATGGCCATGCAGGGGTCACACAACAACCAGGAAGCATGTGTGTGTGTGTGTGTGTCTGTCTGTGTGTGTCTGTCTGTGTGTGTGTGTGTGTGTTTGCTTGGAGTGAGGTTTGACTTATAATGGCCGATATCTCCCCCCTCTTCATGTCGAGGGCAAAGCCACTAATGACAGGCTAATATTCACAACAGGAGGAATCAGATAAAAGGGGGGAGTTTATGAGGAGGTATGGGGGCACAGATGCCGCTTGAGACTGGCATAATAGGAGGACAAAGTTCTGCCTTCGGTACTCTGTATGGAGGGCATGCACAGAACATGCCAAACTTCACAGCACAACTAACAAGAGTAAATGAAGCTGAAGGGGAGGGGAGGCCAAGCCGGGCGCTGCAACAGCGACCCCTACCCAGCCCTGTGATGGACTGGCATCCCACCTGCGGCATGCTCATGCTTGTGCTGTGTTCTTCAGGGATAGGAAAATAAGTCTGTATTCAAGAGTGCCAGTAACAGCCTCATTAGATATTTTGGACCTCAGATGGTAAAGTGGATCTCGACCTCATTTATCTCTCAAAGAACAACAAGATGGTCTTTTTATAGAAGCCCCCAAACTATTTTCTTTCAAGAAAATGATATTAAGCTTAGTCCACATCTATCCATTGATATTCAAGTTCCAGAAATGATTCAACACTGGTTTGAAGAAGATCAGGACACACCAATAGATTAGATATTCTGTTGTTTTAGCAATGGTATAATGACAAATATGAGAATTATTTCTCAGTCTCGTTATTAGAATACAACCAGAAAATACAGACAATTTGTATGCAGTATTAAAAAAACTGCACAAGAATCAGAAAAACAGCTTCTATAGGCTACCGTGGTAAGTGTTTATTGTGATCTCCCCTTACACTTGAGCAATACCAGCATCTGGCAGCTTCAGTGGGATGCTAAGTTGATCCTTATACAGTCTGAAGAAACTTGATCAGGAATGGTCTTTTTAGAAGAGTAGCAGTCAAGAAACAATTTTTTTAAAAGGAACAGGGTGAAAAGGCTAAGATATGCTAAAGTTTGAAATCTAAAGTTTGAAATGTTTGGGTTCAGTCATCAACAATATGTTATATATGATCATTATACCATTGCTGAAACAGCAAATCTAATAGTGGCCTAAGACTTTTGCACAGCACTGTACTTCTTGAAGAACCTTCAACAATCCAATACCATCAGAACTTGTACGTGAGCATGCCTAGAATTGCTGATATTCTTCTAGATATGAAGGGTGTCATAAAGATGCAAGCCCTCCAGCTTGCATTTCTCTGAATCAACTCCCTCTTGCTCTCTCTCCACAAGCAGATGGGGCTGTTTCCACCTGGTGTAGCCTTTTCTATGAATACCTCATTTCCTGTTCACTTCCTTACTTGGCATTTCACTCGCCATGTGGATTCTTGGCTTCCTGGTTCCCCGTGTGGTTTGTTTCTTGGTCTTAGTTTGGTTTAGTGTCTCTTTGTAAGTTGTGTCTTGTTTCATTGTATTATTTCATGGTTGTACTTTAGGTTCTGTTTGTATACAAGTTATATAAGAATGCTTTGATGACTTTTATGGGAAGTTCTAGAGGAAAGATTATGAAAAGGATCTCCAAATCCTTCATCCCTCAGAGATCTGGAAGATATTCTTATTAACATAGATCTTAGAACTTGGAAGCCCCAGGTGATGTGGAACATAGATACGGAACTGAAACGGGACCCAACAACGTGACTCCTTGCCTGGATCACATGCCCTGGAAGTCAGTTCAAAGCAAGTTGTCTGTCCCACCCAGGCAATTCCAACCTTCAGACCTCAGGATATGAACCAGAGATGCTCAGCATAATGAAGCAGTGCCCTGCTCTGGTTTGTATCCCACCTCTGGCAAGGTAAGGTTTTACTGCACATCACTTCCAAACAGTGTCAAGTGTTCCCTTGCATACAGGGAAGGCCACGATCTTCCACCAGGCAGGAGTTCCCAGATCGTATGTGGGAACACGTACTGCGTCAAAAGGTACTTACTCACCGTCAGGCAATGCCGGTCTCGGGTTGTCTGCTTCTGTCTCTGTCACTGACAGTGCAGGTTAGAGTTCCAGTACCATCTGTCTAAGTGTTTGTGTTTGCTATCTCACCTTGCTAGAGGCTCTACCTTCCTAGTTTCAGAGTTCCACTTGGTCTGTGGTAGAACAAACACACCAGGAGTGCCACAGGGGTGCCACAGGGGTGCCACTGCATGACACAAATCTCTTGTTATTTATGTTCTAGAAATTATTCAAGAGTAGTTTGATGAAGACTAAGTAAAGAGTCTCCTTAAACCTTCCTGAAAATTTCTGGCTGCAAGACAAGCCACCATGACTTGAGAAAACAATTTTGGAAGTAAAGCCTGAACCAAATCCTCCTTTCCTCACTAATGTTCATATTTACTTTCAGGTTTTTGTTATTTTCAGACGCAAACAGTACTCTATCAGAAACTGTGACCTTGTTTTTGTCTATTTTTGTCCACAGCATGATTAAAGATCTACAGTCTATCTTATCTTCATAAATCCTGCTCTGGAGCGAACATGTTTACTGGGCCTCGTCAGCACAGTCGCTGCTCCACACGCTGCAGTCGTGTGTTTACATGCTGACCTCTGAGTGCACAGGAAACCCTTCAGGCTTCATACACAGCATCTCCAGTGATAAATACTTCCCGTCAAATATTTATAATGGCGCTGGGGAGGAAAATCAGAGCCCAGAGCAGCAGCTTTTCATGGAAAACTGACAGTTGAATCTTTGAGATCAAACTGCGACACGCGAGCAATTTGGGAAATTCTCACAGTGAAGATAACTTCACCCCCACCCAAAACATCTGATTCATTAATCGAGCGTGACCCTTTCCTTTCCCACAATTTGTTTTTTTGAACTATAAACTCATTTCAGTCGTTTGTTCCAACCGCAGAGCAAGGTTACAACAATTGAATCAGCTTCAAAATGACTACAAAATCTTGTTCTATAATATGATAACTGATCCAGAATCCACTGGATGAAAAGGAAGAGACTAATGGGAGAATAAAGAAGGAAGAAAGAATAATACATAAAAAAGTAAATGAACATTTAACATGAGGGCGTGAAATGCTTAGAGATCGTATAATAAAAAATGTTTGAAATAACAAAGATATTTCAGAAAGGCTGATCTGCTGGAATTTTCATGCACAGCCATCCCTAGGGTTTACAGAGATTGGTCCAAAGAAGACAAAACATTGGCAGTATTATTGGTGCCAGAGGTCAGAGGAGAAGGTCCAGGCTGGTTTGAGCTGATAGAAAGGCAACAGTAACTCAAATAACCAATACTGTGGTATGCAGATGAGCATATCTGAATGCACTTTGAACCTTGAAGCAGATGGGCTACAGCACACCGGGGTAACTTCTCAGAAAGTTAAATGTCTCTCTCATTGGCTAATGTTAATGCTCATGGGTTCACCATCAGGTGAACACTGAACTACAATGGTGTGCATGACAGAGCTACATGGAGAAAGTCACTTTTCTACAAAAACAGCATTTCTGCTCATCTGTAGTTTGCTAAAGATAAAGTGGAAAAGCCAGTAGGCTATTAGAAAACCAAAGTACAACTTTATGGTTTACATGAGAAGAATTATGTCTAGAAAAAAGAAACCACTGAATCCCAACATAAGAACCTTATTCCATCTGTGAAATATGGTGGTATGAATTCAACAAAGAGGAATTCTGAATTATACCTGCAAATGTTAAAGGAAAATGTCAGGACATCTGTGAACTGAATCTCAAGCAAGTGTGGATCATGCCGCCAAACAGTCACTCGGAAGATAAGAAGAAAAAAAAGTGATTTCTTAAGTTCATATAATAATAACTTAAAATGCCTTTAAAAAAACTAAGAAAAAATGGATATGAAGTAAAAAGGTTGAAAAGAAAGAAACAAAGGAAAAAGCAGATGAGAAAAGAAAGAAAACAATACAAACAAACAAAGGAAAATAGACAAGCTAATTTACTGAATACAAGGACACAATGAAATAAGAAAAACAGAAAGCTATAATACACAAGAATATAGACCATGTAAAATTAGCTCTAATACAAGTGACGAAATGAAATAATAAAAAGAAAGCTATATAAAACAAGAATATAGACATGTAAATAACTCTATACCAGGACACAATGAAATAAGAAAAAAAGAAAGCTATATAAACAAGAATATAGAAGGTAAATTAACTCTATACGGACGAAATGAAATAAGAAAAAAGAAAAGCTATAGAAACAAGAACTATAATACATGTAAATTAACTCTATCCCACGACCACAATGAAATAAGAAAAAAAGAAAGCTAATATAACAAGAATATAGACATGTACTTACTCTACACAAGGAACAATGAAAATAAGAAAGAAAGCTTATATGACCAAGAAATATAGAACATATAAATTACTCTATACAAGGACAACAATGAAATAGAAAGAAAAGTTTACAAAAAAAAGATAACAAGAATATAGACATGTAAATTAACTCTATCAGTACACAATGAATACGAAAAAAGAAGCTTATAAACAAGAATATAGACATGTAAATAACTCTAACAACAGGACACAATAAATCAGAAAAAGAAAGCTATATAACAGGAAAATTAGACCCATTAAATTAAACTCTACCAATGACACAATGAAATAAGAAATAAAGCTATATAAACAAGAATATAGACATGTAAATTAACTCTATCAAGGACACCATGAAATAAAAAAGAAGTTATATAAACAGAATATAGACATGTAAATTAACTCTATACAAGGACAACAATGAAATATAAAAAAAGAAAGCTATATACACAAGAATATAGACATGTAAATTAACTCTATACATGACCCAATGATAGAAAAAAAGAAGCTATATAAACAAGAATAAGACTGTAATAACTCTAACAAGGACTCAATGAAATAGAAAAAGAAAGCTATATAAACGGAAATATAGACATTAAAATTAACTCTTACAAGACACAATGAAAATAAAAAAGAAAGTTAATATAAACAAATATAGACATGTTAAATTAACTCTATACAAGGACACAATGAATAAAAAAGAAAGCTATATAAACAAGAATATAGACATGTAAAATTAACTCTATACAAGGACACACTGAATAAAAAAAGAAAGTATAGAAACAAGAATATAGACATGGTAAAACTCTATACAGGACGAATGAAATAAGAAAAAAGAAAGCTATATAAACAAGAATATAGACATGTAAATAACTCTATACAAGGACGAAATGAAATCAAGACAAAAGAAGTTATCAAAACAAGAATATAGACATTTAATACTCATGTAAATAACCTCTATACATAACAAGGACGAAAATGAAATAAGAAAAAAAGAAAGCTATATAAACAGGTAATATCGACATGTAAATTAAACTCTATACAAGAACCCAATGAAATAAGAAAAAAATAAAGCTATATAAACACAAGATATAGACTGTAAATTAACGCTATACACGGACAACCCTGAAATAAAAAAAAAAGAAAGCTATATAAACCAGGATATGACATATAAATTAACTCTATACAAGGACACATGAAATAAAAAAGAAAAGCTATATAAACAGGAATATAGACATGTAATTAACTCTATACAAGGACCCATGAAAAAGAAGAAAAAAAGAAAGCTATATAAAACAAGAATATAGACCATGTAAATGAACTCATCCAAAGGACCAATGAAATAAGAAAAAAAAAGAAAGCTATATAAACAAATATAAGACTGTAAATTAACTCTATACGGGACCAATGAAATAAGAAAAAAAGAAGCTATAATAAACAAGAATATAGACTGTAAATTAACTCTACACAAGGAACAATGAAATAAAAAGAACGTATATAAATCAAGAATATATACAGATAATTAACTCTATACAATGACCAAGAAATAAAAAAGAAAGTTATATAAACAAGAATATAGACATGTAAATTAAAACTCTAGACAGGACAACAATGAACATAAGAAAAAAGAAAGCTATATAACTAATATAGCATGATGTAAATAACTCTATACAAGGACACAATGAAATAAGAAAAAAAGAAAGCTATATAACAGGAATAAGACATGTAAATTAACTCTAACAACAAGGACACATGAAATTAAGAAAAAAAGAAAGCTATATAAACCAAGAATATAGACATGTAATTAACTCTATACAAGGCACAATAAATAAAAAAGAAAGTTATATAAACAAGAATATGACATGTAATTAACTCTAGCAAGGACACAATGAAATAAGAAAAAAAGAAAAGCTATATAACAAGAATATAGACATGTAATTAACGCTATACAGACACAATGGGAAATAAGAAAAAAAGAAAGCTAATATAAACGGAATATAGACCTGTAAATTAACTCTATACAAGGACACAATGAAATAAGAAAAAAAGAAAGCTAATAAACCAGGATTTAGACATGTAAATTAACTCTATACAGGACACATGAAATAAAAAAGAAAGTTATATAACAAGAATATAGACTGTAATTAACCTATACAAGACACAATGGAAATAAAAAGAAAGCTATATCAACAAGAATATAGACTTAAATTAACTCTATACAAGGACACAATGAAATAAAAAAAGAAAGTTTTATATAAACCAGATATAGACTGTAAAATAACTCTAATACAGACGAAATGAATAGAAAAAAAAGAAAGCTATATAAACAAGAATATAAGACATGATGTAAAACCTCTATACCAAGGACGAAATGAATTAAGAAAAAAGAAAGTTATAAACACTAATAATATATACATGTAAATAACTCCATGTAAATTAACTCTATACAAGGACGAAATTAAATAAGAAAAAAAAGAAAGCTATATAACAGGAATCATAGACCATGTAAATTACCTTAGGCAGAACACATGAAAAGAAACAAATAAGCTATATAAACAATAATATAGACATGTAAATTACTCTAAACTCTAATACAAGACACACTGAAATAAAGAAAAAAGAAGCTATATAAAACAGAATATAGACATAACATTAACTCTATACAAGGACGAACAGGAAAAAAAAAAAAAAAAAGCTATATAAACAGGAATATAGACATTAAAATAACCTCTTATACAAGGACACATGAATACGAAAAAAAGAAAGCTATATAAACAAAGACATAAGACATGACATAACTCTATCCAAGGACACCATGAATAAGAAAAAAAGAAAGCTCTATAAACAGGAATATAGACATGAAATAACTCTATACAAGGACACAATGAAATAAAAAAAAAAAAGGAGACGGTTTAAAAAGAAGGAATAAGGCATGAATGGATTGAAGAAAGTACAACAGACCACTAACAAATACTTTTATAAAGACTGTAAAAAGAAATAGAAACCGATAAACACGGAAATGAAAATAAGAGGAAGAAAATGAAGAAGTACTGAATATTTGAGACAGACACTCGGTGTGCGCACTAATCCCTGATCTCTGCCCCTCCCTCAGCATTTGATTCTGTGCATACCCTATGTATTTAACCCCTATGTTTGTGCTCGTCTCAGCCCAGGATTAGACCAGACTGGAGGTATTATATTAAGGTATTTTGCTTGTAATTTGGGCTCCAGATTGGAGGCCCTAAACGGTCCCTGGTGGCCCCGGAGCAGCAGATAATTGTGCTGTATATCAAATAGTTTACAAAATGAAGGCAGCTGTGTTTCCCCTGCAAAGCCTCTTCCTGCCACGCATCATTAAATCTTATTAGGCACTTCCTTTTACAGCGAGCCACACCCCTTTCTGTCTCCGCCCCTTATATTAAAGTCCTCTGTCCTCTGGATTGGAATCATGCCCATGTTGTAGCTAGGCTTTTGATGGATGGGTAATTAGTAGTTTGGAGGATGATGACAGGGGAGAGACGTCACTGCTCTCTGGGGTTCTGCCTGAGATACGAACACATCACATTCTGCTATTCTTCTGATCTTTTTTAATCTTCTACTGATCTTTTTCTGCACATCTGATCTCTTTTTCAGGTGATCTTTATATGCTCTTCCTTATTACAATTATTATTATTGTTATTTTCTCAGATCTTCTTTTAATCTTTTTATGTTCTTTCTCTCTTTTTCTTCTCTTCTTCTGATCCTCTTCACGTTATGAGATCTGCACAGATCTCTGATGTTCATCTGGCATGCTTCTGATCTTTTTCTTTTCTGATCTTCTTCGGATCTTCTTCTTCTAATCGGATTATGATCTCCTTTCTTGTCTTCTGGTCTTCGGCTCTACCTCTGATCCTCTTCTGATCTTATTCTGCTCATCTGACCTTCTCATTACCTTAAACACCTAGGAACATCAGGTGGAAATCACTGTAAAGATTTGGAGTAAAAAAATATTCACCCTCTCAAAAGTGTGATAGGAGAGCCAGTAGATTAAACACAGGCTTAAATGGTAATCGTGTGTGTGTGTGTGTGTGTGTGTGTGTGTGTGTGTGTGTGTGTGTGTGTGTGTGAGTGATGATAGCAGCACGGTGAGATTTTGGGTATCATGCACACCAGGACACCCTGTGCCCGGCACAACTCGCCTCTTCTCCCTGACAATGTCAATAGCTGAAGGGTGAAGCTGTTTGTCACAGCGGCTGGAATTGGTTTAAATGTTTACATTTATTATTGTCCATCTTTAATTGATGGCAGAGGTGCCCTCAGAAATACCAAGGGCCTGTTGTAGGGACCGAGCTCATTTACAACACGCACACAGCACTGCTTCAAGGGCATACAGGGTCCTTCTGGGGAAAAAAAATCAGCCACCGAAAGCTTATAAAAGCTGTTTTAAAATGTATTAAAATATGTCATTATTCCTTCTGCCTTTCCTCATACGGTGCAGACAGTGAGGCGTGACGGAGCAAAAAAATCCTCATGAAATTAACATTTGAATTATACTCACTTATGGACACACCCAGAAGGCACCGTTGGGATTTGAACCCTGGTCCCTGTAGCGGTGGGTTAGCATATTAGACTGCTGTAGCACCCAACTTCAACTCTAAAAAGGTATCAACTAGCTAAAAGTTATGAGATTAAGTTGCTTCCTTGAAATTGATTGATGGTATTTTCTTATCTGTACCTTTTTCTTTCTCTCTTTATTACAGATAGGGACCTGAGTTCAAGTCCTGGCAGTGCCTTCCTGCGGGGTCGGGCATCTCATGCAGGCAGGATCATTCCCAGTGCTGCAATTGCCTGGCTAAACTTTAGTTACTCATTCAGATTAAACTGCAGGACTCCTCACACCTATCATGCTCATCCATGTTTTTGATTGAGATCAAAAGTTTGGCTCTTCCTGCAATCCCAAGCAGGTCAGTAATTACTTTAAGCCCCACCCATAACGCCCCCTTTATTGTGAGACGACGACTGCAATATGGTCCAATCACGAAGGATTGGGGGAGTGTATCTGGTGTGATGCTGAGATGAAAAATGTTTCCATAGTGATGCGCATCTGTGGTCGACCAGGCATGAAATATCCCCCCGACGCCCAGAGACATCTGTTAACCAAGCATGTGCCAACCCTCGATGCCACGCTGACCCGAGAGAGTGGACCTGCTGTGAGAAATGAAAAAAAGAGGCAGAGCTTACTTTCAGGGGATTTGTTTAGACCGTTAGCTTCTGAAGGCCCTGGGTGTCCATGAGACGAGATTACATTATAGTTAGAAGGATTTATATGGCAGATGCCATCATGTTGGTTAACAGATGTTCTCACCTTGGAACACCTGCTCTACCTGCTGCACTGATTCATCCCACCTAGACACCAGAGACTCTCGAGGTCTGCTGCAGAGAATAACCTGTCACTTTGGCGTCATAGTGCCTCACTTAGCATGATGCATCTCTTTTACCCTCCCTCATTTCAGCTTCAGAGTCCCCTGGTCCACCTGATGTGGTGATGTAGAGTGTGGTCCAAAAGTCTTGGGCCACCATTAGTTTTGTTGTTTTAGCAATAGCATACCGACCATAAGTAACATATTGTGAACAATTAGACCCAACCTTTTCAGACAATGGTAATGGCAATGGCTTTCCCACGACCCTGGATTAAGCCGATAAGAAAATGTATGAATGAATGAATGAATGAAAGTATCTTTGCTTATGAACAATATGTTTTGTTCACAACGGAATCACTAAGATGATTGAATCATCTACTTCAGTTCAGTTATGGTTAAGATTCCATGAGTGAGTGTTAATTTTTATTCAGTAGGTCAGTGTTTGAATCAATGAGCCATTTGAGAGTGAGTGTTCAAATCAGTGAATCATTCAGTCAAGATCAAGATTCACTCTTTACTCATTCAGCAAATCAGTGTATGAGTTACAGAATCATTTATTCAGAAATAAAATCTTAAGGTCATTCACTGAGCATTAGCATCAGTGAATAATTTGAATCAGTGAATCGTTTGCTTACAAGACAGATTTACTCTTCTTTTACTTTAGTGAGTCATTGCTTCAATCAGTGAATTGTTTGGCCATATTTGAGAGTCGTTCCTTTTTTATCTAGTTCATCAGTGTCTGAATTATTGAATCTTTCAGTCATGATTGCGTTTTTAGCTTTCATTCTCACTCACCGACTCAACAGGTCATTTAAGAAATTTACCTTTTTCTTAACTGGTGGATCAGCAATAAATTCAGTGAATCACTTGGCTGTTACACGATTTGCTTCTCTACCAATCAGTGGGTAAGTGTTTAAGCCAAAGAATCATTTAAGATTTGGACCTTTCTCGATCAGTGGATCAGTGTTTGGAAGTTTGAAGCGTCTGGTCATTGCTCACTAAGCAATTAGATTTCTAAGAGCTCTCCACAATTCCTGTTTACTGTTTCCTAACGATCTCTTGAAGGTCAAAAGTTGAATGTTTTTTGGCTCAGAGAATTCATATTTATTCTTCAGATCATGTGGGTTTGGCTATCACAGGAGTCCATTTGAGGACTCCATCTGTAGCCATGTTTTGGGGACCTCAACTCCAAAGGTCCCAAAATAACTGTCCGGTCTCCGGAAGTGTGTCAGGGATGAAGAGATTACTTGTGGCACAGTTTGACATGGTGCAGTCATTAGTTTATAGCTGGCTTTTGTCCTGTTTTTTGGTGTTCTACCCTCCTGTAAACCTTTTTGTCGTAGACGTACACAAACGAGCTGAGCGTCCGCTGCTTGTTTAGCTATTCTGCAGACTGTTATTACTGCCATAATGACAAACAATAATAACAACCAATATGATCGGAGTAGTTACTCCATCAATGCCTAAACAGGGGTGGAGGGTGGAAGAGAGGGGGGCATTATGGCAGGTAGCTTGCGTTGTCTGTATGCGGAGTTGTCCAAAATTTCTAGCATAAATATAAACTAGCATATATATATATATATATATATATATATATATATATATAGTTTTTGTTTGTATGTTTGTTTTTTACACAGTGTTTATATATATACAGTGGGGCAAAAAAGTATTTAGTCAGCCACTGATTGTAGTTCTCCTACTTAGAAAGATGAGAAAGGTCTGTTATCATAGGTACACAATCCAGGAAATCACATTGTAGGATTTTTAAAGAATTTAATTGTAAATTATGGTGGAAAATAAGTATTTGGTCAATAAATTTGGTTCAACTCAATAGTAACATAACCTTTGTTGGCAATGACAGAGGTCAAACGTTTCCTGTAAGTAGGTATTTTGGCCCATTCCTCCATGCAGATCTCCTTTAGAGCAGTGATGTTTTGAGGCTGTCACTGGGCAACACGGACTTTCAACTCCCTCCACAAATTTTCTATGGGACTGAGGTCTGAAGACTGGCTAGGCCACTCCAGGACCCTTGAAATGCTTTTCACGGAGCCACTCCTATGTTGCCCGAGCGGTGTGTTTGGGATCACCCAGCCACATTCTATCTTCAGTGCTCTCACTGATTAATTTTTGATTGAAATTTGTGGAGGGAGTTGAAAGTCCGTGTTGCCCAGCGACAGCCCCAAAACATCACTGCTCTAGAGGAGATCTGCATGGAGGAATGGGCCAAAATACCTACTTACAGAAAACGTTTGACCTCTGTCATTGCCAACAAAGGCTATGTTACAAAGTTTTTAGTTGACTTTTTGTTATTGACCAAATACTTATTTTCCACCATAATTTACAATTAAATTCTTTAAAAATCCTATTATGTGATTTCCTGGATTTGTTTTCTCACTTTTGTCTCTCATAGTGGGTTAGGGTTAGGGTTAGGGGGAGAAATGGGTTCTGTCCCAAATACGTGTTTTATGCCTTGTAGGCTTTTTGTTGACATCACCAAAGAGCAGACTTTAAGGAGAGCTGTAGTCTACAGCCATAGGGTGCAATTTGGGACTGGGCTATTGTCTTGTTTTTGTTGTGAAAAACAGGTCATCATGAATATATCTCATCATAGTTTTTCTTAATGAAATTAACCCTGGCAGGTAGAACCTTGGTACTGCAAGTGGAACCTTTCATATTACAGGTGGAACTTTTGGCGTCAAAACCTTTACAAACGTATTTTGCACAATCAAGAGAGTTGAGCTAAGGCAGCCGGGATGAAGCTCTTCAACTACCCAATAACAGAAACAGCATTTTAGAAAGTAAGATCTGCTCTCTATTGTAATTCCTTTCTCAAATCAAATCATCATTATGGTGAAATTTGGGGTCCTCCTTTCATCCAGAATTACCCGCATACCAGTGAGCAGGTGTCCAGCTAACCTGATTAGCCCCTTCCCTCTCCTAACTCAGCGAGGTGCACTAATAAACCTAAGTGCTGGAATGAAGAAAAAGCTTCCTGCAACTCTCCACCAGAGCCTCTTACAGTATTAAAGTTCCTAATGAGGTTCGTTTAGAAGACCTCGGACCTCAGGTAAATAAAGACAAAGCAGGCGAAACTGTGCAGGCGGGGCTTTTATTAGACCTGCTTAATGGACACCTTCAGTTATTAATGGCTTACTGGAGAAGGTTCTTCTTAATAAAGGTACAGAGGAACAGGGTTTATACTTATCTTCCGCTGGAGCTACGCATTACTGTTTATAGTAATGTAACTGGAACATGGAACTTGTTTTTGAAGAACTTTGGTTGCGTCGTGACATCATTTGGTTTATATTCATATAATATGGAATACATTATTGTTGTTCTTTACAGCACCAGAGTTCAATGTTAACCTCCATTTGGACTTTTGTATTGGAACTAGAATGGGTTATACTGGATTGAAATATTTGGTACATGAATACAGAGGTACCTCGGTTCTCGTCTTTAATTTGGACCAGAAGTCTCGCCGACAACCAAAAATGATGAGTACAGAGCAAATTTTTCCCATAAGAATCAGAATCAGAATCAGGTTAATTGCCAAGTAAGTTTTCACAAACTAGGAATTTGTTTAGGTGTATTGGTGCATGACAAAAAAGGAATAAGACAGAATAAATGACAAATTATATTAAGTTAAATTATATTAAATATATGTATTAGGACACGCCTAATGTAAACAAGGTGCAGGCAAGCTATAATGTAATTTGAATGAATCCTTTCCAGTCCCCCAGAAAATCCACACTGTATAAAGCATTATATACATTAATGGAGTTGTATTGTACAGGTGCTCCCTGATTTATGATGGGGATATGTTCCAATAAATCCATCATAAGTTGTATCATATAAATGTATCAGGTACAGGAGATACAGGTACAGGAGCTGTAATGTGCTGGATGCTCCAACTGCAGTCTTGGTGCAGTGGTCTAACCCTAACCCACCATCACCAGATTCTGGGTTTGCCTCCATGTGCCTGGGGGAAGAAAGTTGGACTGCGGGATCATGCTCCAGGCACTGAATAAGTGACCTCTACCCAGATCTGGAGTCCCATCCAGAGCACACTAATGTTCAGGAAATAACATTTGGTTCCAGAGCTGAAACTGTATACTGTACAGTTACTATATGCAGTGGAAGAAGGTCTTCGATCTTGCAGTATAGAGGAACTATGTACTTCTGCTGGGAGTTCATGTAATGAGCTCACAGTAAAGCTAAATTAGTAGCTCTTGGGATTTTGGCTCCTGGAGCTTCTGAACTGCTGAATGTTCTGGCTGTCGAGTGTCGACCCGTTTATGTGATGTAAAGCCTATAAACGATGCAGGATCCCATCGCTCAACACGCACCTCGTTTAATAAGCAATCTGAATGCTCCTTTCATTTCTGCATCATCCAATAATTGGGGAGAAGCCAGCACTACAGTGCTGAAGGTAATGACGCGTTCTCAGAAGCGCCATTTTCCCGCATCGTGTCATTAAAACCGATACCCACAAACATCTGGATCTGACTGCGGCAAGCACCATGTGGCTCTGCCCGGGTGTCCAAAAAATTGAAATTAAGCCGTCGGGGTGTCAAAAAAAGGCCATGTTGTGGAAGATTATGGTCTGGAGCTGTAAGTCGGGGTTGGCTGACATTTCCCAGTGGCACGTCACGGGATCATCAGCGAGCGCTAATTCCAGTTATTATTCTGCTTCAACTGGTGCATGATGGGAAACAGGACGGCCGCTGTCATGAGTAGGATATGGAAACCACACATTATGTCAGGAGAGGCGCGAACTGTGACTGTGAGCTGTGACATGGCGCTAAGCTTCCACACTAAGTTCCTTAAAGAATTGTATTCATTAACCCTGATTATCCAGTTTGTCACCTTCCACCTAAACTCAGCTGCTTTTCTTCTGTGGCCCTATAAGAAGACTCGTTCCATGGAACATAGTTCTAATAAATAAACACGTGGCCATTTTTCAGACATGTTAACATTCCTCATACCGCATGCTGATATCTGTGATGTGGTTCTGAAAGCTACGTGTCGTTTAGCTCGTGGATGAGAGGTTCGAGGCCGCGGGCACCGATCGATTCCCCGCTCCGCTCTCCTGTAGCTGTGTGTTATTAAGATGACGATGGTGTGTAAGATCTCTGCACTGTAATGCACTGAGCAGATCCATTATAACCAGATTATATTTGCCTCCGCTGGCGGCCGTGCTCTGACAGGGGGAGTAATCTTTAATGGAGTTTGCACCAAATCAAATTATACCAGCATCAATAAACATAACATAATTCAGAAGCCTAAGTGGCCCTAATTTATTGGGCGGGCAGCGTAATGGCGCCGGTGCACATGCAGTGAAGATGAGGGAGAGCACAAGGTTAATTGTGGGTGTTTGGGGGGCGGACAGAGAGAGGGACAGTGGGTTAGCTTGTATTTGTCTTTATGGAAACTCAGTGTCTCGTAATAGGCATTTATACACTATATGATCAAAAGTATGTGCACGTCCAAGCATCATGTTTGTATTTCAAACAAACCATGATGTCACAACCTCCACTCTTTAGGAAGCTTTCCACTAGAAATTGGATTCACTTCCATGCAGCTACAGGAGCAATAATGAGGTTAATCTTGGCACCAGTTTCAAGGATCACATTATTATTAGGATGAGAGGTGCTGAGGATAAGACTAAGGATAATCTAAGGTTAGGGTTAGGGGAAATTTTGAGGCAAGATGTACAAAAATAACAAATGACAAAATAATTCAGAACATCGCTTAGTATAAGTTATGAGGAAATGTACTGTGGCTAAGATTGGGCTAAGGTGCTGAAGATAATTTAAGGTTTGGTTAAATGTTAGAGTTAGGGTTAAAAGTTAAGGGTTATTAGGGTTAGGGCTATTAGGGTAAGGGTGAAGATTTAAGAGTTGGGGTTAGGATTAAGGTTAGGATTACAGTTAGTAGTTAAGGGTTAGGATTAGGGTTAAGAGTTAGGATTAAGTATTAGGGTTAGGGTTAAGAGTTAAGAGATAAGGTTAAGGGTTAGGATTAAGAGTTATTATGGTTAGGGTTTAGAGTTAAGGTTAGGATTAAGGTTAGGAATTAAGGGCGAAGATTTAAATTAAGGGTTAGGATTGGAGTTAGAGTTAAAAGTTAGGATTAAGGATTAGGGTAAGGTTTTGGGTTAGGATTAAGGTTTGGGTTTAGGGCTAAGGGTATTAAAGTGAGTATCGGTGAGTAAGACACTGTTCCATTATATGGATTTTTCCATAGCATGGACACCATGATAAATCCAGAAACTGTGAAACAGAAACGGCCCCAACACACACACAGGACAAAATACACAAACATCTGCACCTGACAAACACATGGAGAACTACAATTTTCTACTGAAATTATTCACTCTTGTTGAAAATAAACTATGTTTTGATTTTATGAGTTAACATTTATTAGGACTACTTTTGAATGACATTTAAAAGTTATTAATGATAAAAATAATTATAATACCTTTTTGAATGTCATGATATTATATTGTTCTCATTTTGAAAGTGGAAAATATCATGATATGAAATTTAGCTCATACTGCTCACCACTAGTTTGAGGCAGGTTTCGAGGATTAGGGTTAGGAAAACTGAGATTGAGATTAGAGTTTGAGGTAGATTTAGAAGGTTAGGGTTAGGGGTACTGAGGTTGAGATTAGGGTTTGAGCTAGGTCTAGAGGGTTAGGGTTAGTTGTGTTGAGATTGAGATTTAGGTTTGAGGTAGGTCTAGAGGGTTAGGGTTAGGAGTACTGAGGTTTAGATTGGGGTTTGAGGTAGGTCTAGAGGGTTCGTGTTAGTTGTGTTGAGAATGAGATTTAGGTTGGAGGTAGGTTTAGAGAGTTAGAGTTAGGAGTACTGAGGTTGAGATTAGGGTTTGAGCTAGGTCTTGAGGGTTAGGGTTTGTTGTGTTGAGATTGAGATTAGGGTTTGAGGTAGGCTTAGAAAGTTAGGCTTACGAGTACTGAGGATGAGATTTAGGTTTGAGGTAGGTCTAGAGGGTTAAGGTTAGGAGTACTGAGGTTGAGATTTAGGGTATGAGGTAGGTCTAGAGGGTTAGGGCTAGGAGAACTGAGGTTGAGATTTAGGGTATGAGGTAGGTCTAGAGGGTTAGGGTTAGGAGTACTGAGATTTAGGTTTGATGTAGGTTTAGAGAAATAAAAAGTCAAGAATAGTGTTAGCCTTCGATGTAGTTTTGGTTGAGGTAAGGGTTATAGATTAGGCTTTTGGTGTATTGGGATAATATTAATGGCACTGTTGTGAAACTGAAACTGGAGTTATGGGTACAGACGGTACATTTATTGTTAGAGTTAAGCATGTTGAGTGTAAGATTAGGACTATGGTACTAGGGTCAAACTTAGGGTTGGGGTAGGTGTCCTGAGGTTTGGGATAAGGTTTAGAGATTAGGTTTAGGTTGTGTTACTGACTTTGGAGTTGAGAATAAAGTGACATTTAGTCTCAGTGTTTTTAGAGCTTAGAGTAAGTGCTTACCTTCAAATCATAGTGCAGATTGAAGCTTTAATTTGCACCAGTTTTCGTGTTTTGACAGGGATGGAGATTGGGATTATGACTCCTTAAGCTTAAAGCAGTTAGGAAATACACAAGTCAATCAAATTGTTGCTACAGTTTAGTAATATAAGAGAAATGAGACGAGATGGAAGGTGTGTGTGTGTGTGTGTGTGTGTGTGTGTGTGTGTGTGTGTGTGTGTGTGTGAGATGCACAGAAGAACAGCAAGTGACTGACACATTCTTGCACATGAGCGAGCAACGAAACTTCAACCTTTTATTAGAAAACACTATAATTTAATGGGACGTGCAAACATAAGCCACACACTTGCCCCACTCTGTCTGAGATTACGTTTCGGGGAGGCGGTGCTGAGCGAGACACGATGGCCTGACTGAGATTGTCATTTCCTTTAACCTCTGGAGGGGTTTGGGATTTTTTGTTTTTCGAGGTTAATAATCAAAAATGATGTGCTTCAGTAGAGCAGATAAATCGTGTCAAACACAGCTGGGCCGCCGAAGCAGCAACCGGCCACCACCGAGCTAAATTGATGGTTGTTGTGCAATGAAGACAGGCAAAAAAGCCCCTTCGCTCCACCGTATGACATGAATAGGCTTCTAGGTGTCGTGTGTGTGTGTGTGTGTGTGTGTGTGTGTGTATGAGACAGTGAGAGAGAGAGAGAGAGAGCAGTCGCAGTGTGACAGTGTGATTCGTGACAGCACAGATGTAAAAGAGGTTGTGTGTTTCCAGGGCAATGAAGTGTGAGTTGATGTGTGTGACTGTATATCTGTATGTGTAAGTCTGTGTGTGTGTGTGTGTGTGTGTGTGTGTGTGTGTGTGTGTGATAGATTGTTACACACTGGAATCATTTTATACTTCATCTGAGCCCCTGTGTAAATACAAGACAAGCACGGAGCATCTGTCAGAGCCCAGGTGGTTATCCAACAGATATTTGAGCAGTGTCTCTCACACACACACACACACACACACACACACACACACACACACACACACACACACACGCACACGCACACACACTAGCCCAGATACATTCCCTCTGTTCCAGCTCACTAAATTGCCCTCTCTGTCTTTACACCCACAAAAGCTGAGCAGTACTATACAGTGGTGCTTGAAAGTTTGTGAACCCTTTAAAATTTTCTATATTTTTGCATAAATGTGACCTAAAACATCATCAGATTTTTACACAAGTCCTAAAAGTACATAAACAGAACCCAGTTAAACAAATGAGTTAAACAAAAAAATATTATATATTAATGAGTGGCAAAAGTATGTGAACCTTTGCTTTCAGTATCTGGTCTGACCCCCCTGTGCAGCAATAACTGCAGCTAAATGTTTCCTGTAGCTGTTGATCAGTCCTGCACACCGGCTTGGAGGAATTTTAGCCCATTCCTCCGTACAGAACAGCTTCAGCTCTGGGATGTTGGTGGGTTTCCTCACATTAGCTGCTCGCTTCAGGTCCTTCCACAACATTTCCATTGGATTAAGGTCAGGACTTTGACTTGGCCATTCCAAAACATGAACTTTATTCTTCTGTAACCATTCTTTGGTAGAACGACTTGTGTGCTTAGGGTCGTTGTCTTGCTGCATGACCCACCTTCTCTTGAGATTCAGTTCATGGACAGATGTCCTGACATTTTCCTTTAGAATTTCTCTGATATCATTCAGAATTCATTGTTCCATCAATGATGGCAAGCTATCCAGATCCAGCAAACCATGATACTACCACCACCATGTTTCACAGATGGGATAAGGTTCTTATACTGGATTGCAGTGTTTTCCTTTCTCCAAACATAACGCTTTTCTTTTAAACCAAAAAGCTATATTTCGGTCTCATCTGTTCACAGAATAGCTTTCTGGCTTGTGCACATGATCTTTAGCAACCTGCAGATGGGCAGAAGTACTGTTTTTGGAGAGGATCGAGTGGCTTTCTCCTTGCAACTTTGCACACCACTGTTGTTTAATGTTCTCCTTATAAAGAAACAATGAACATTAACATTAGCCAATGTGAGAGAGATACTAATTATTATTATTATTAATTTATGAATTTATTTATTTATTTTTGTAGCATAGCATTACGGTTTTGGACTTTTGAACATTTGAATCCCACATTTGATTCCCAAACAGTCATTCCTTAATCAGCTTTAGGGCCAAATAAATGATATATGGAGAAGAAGAGAAATGTAATCACACACTGTAAGCTGGATAAGTGATGCATGATTAGCACATATTGTGTGTAGGATTCATGTGTAATTGACTTCATAATAATACCTTCTGACATCTTCACTCCATGTTCTGTTTTATCTGATTTGTGACCCGAGCAGTACATAAACTTGTGTATGGTCTTGATTTCATCAAAATGGAACAGTTGGAGTTAGATGGAGCTGTATGACTGAGATCATGAGTATGCTTTCCTTTATTTCCATGCTGTTGTTGCTTCACAGCCGCGTGATCTACAGCTCTCTGGCATCATGTAAGCACAGCGCTATCGGGCCCATAAATATCCCGCCTATGTGGGGTCGCCCAGGGTCAATCGGCCACGAAGGTCCCTGTCATAATTTGTTTAAGGGGCCATATTCAATAGATGTTTTGCAGCTCGTCGATGCCCATCAAGGGGGAATAATGCAACAGTTCATTACTCACGAAAGCACAAGATGCCTTCTGGGCATTTTTCTTCTTAACCCTTACATTCCTTCAGGAGCAAGAAATAAAAGTTGAAATATATTAAAAATCAAACGATTCTATAAAAATAAGCTGCCAGACTCTGCCATTGCTGAAGTGTAACGGGAAGTCATATGTTTTTAGGTCACGTTTTTTATTTTTGCAGTTTTTTAATAACCATTAAAATTATTCATAATTTACGGTGACCTAACTACATGTGTGATTGTATTATCTGATCTATTCCATTATTTTATTATAAATTTTTTAAGTTTTATGACATCTTTTCCTGGGCAGGTTTGTGGGGGCCTGGATGGGACACCAGTTCACCACAGGGTCAGCATGGGTTACTGTTCCTCCAGTACCTCAAACACAGGCAATTTTTAAATTTAACTTTATATGTGCTTTCATTTTTTCATTGGTTGCCTGAATTTGATTTTGTATTTCGTTACATATTCCAGTAAATATCACATTAAAGTCAATACAATGGTGCTTGAACGTTTGTGAACCCTTTAGAATTTTCTATATTTCTTCATAAATATGACCTAAAACTTCATCAGATTTTCACACACAAGTGCTAAAAGCAGATAAAGAGAACCCAGTTAAACAAATTAGACAACAATATTATACTTGGTTATTTACTGAGGAAAATGGTCCAGTATTACTTATTAGTGAGTGGCAAAAGTATGTGATCCTCTAAGATTAGCAGTTAATTTGAAGGTGAAATTAGAGTCAGGTGTTTTCAATCAATGGGATGACAATCAGGTGTGAGTGGGCACCCTGTTTTATTTAAAGAACAGGGATCTATCAAAGTCTGCTCTTCACAGCACATGTTTGTGGAAGTGTATCATGGCACGAACAAAGGATATTTCCGAGGGCCTCACAAAAAGAGATGTTGATGCTCATCAGGCTGGAAAAGGTTACAAAACCATCTCTAAAGAGTTTGGACTCAATCAATCCACAGTCAGACAGATTGTATACAAATGGAGGAAATTCAAGAGCATTGTTACCCTCCCCAGGAGTGGTCGACCAACAAAGATCACTCCAAGAGCAAGGCGTGTAATAGTTGGCGAGGTCACAAAGAACCCCAGGGTAACTTCTAAGCAACTGAATGCCTCTCTCACATTGGCTAATGTTAATGTTTCATGAGTCCACCATCAGAAGAACACTGAACAACCAGTGGTGTGCATGGCAGGGTTATAAGAAGAAAGCCACTGCTCTCCAAAAAGAAACATTGCTGCTCGTCTGCAGTTTGCTAAAAATCACAATGGACAAGCCAGAAGGCTATTGGGAAGAAGAACTGTGGATTGGATGAGACCAAAAATAGAACTTTTTGGTTTAAAAGAAAAGCATTATGTTTGGAGAAAGGAAAACACTGCATTTTCAGCATAAGAACCTTATCCCATCTGTGAAAAAAACATGGTGGTGGCAGTATCATGGTTTGGGCCTGTTTTGCTGCATCTCGGCCAGGACGGCTTGCCATCATTGATGAAAACAATGAATTCTGAATTATATCAGAGATTCTAAAGAAAGATATCAGGACATCTGTCCATGAACTGAATCTCAAGAGAAGGGGGTCATGCAGCAAGACAACGACCCTAAGCCACACAAGTCGTTCTACCAAAGAATGGTTTTAAAGATGAATAAAGGTCATGTTTTGGAATGGCCAAGTAAAAGTCCTGACCTTAATCCAATGGAAATGGTGTGGAAGGGACCCTGAAGTGAGCAAGCTAATGTAAGGAAAAACCCACCAACATCCCAGAGCTGAAGTTGTTCTGTATGGAGGAATGGGCTAAAATTCCTCCAAGCCGGTGTGCAGGACTGATCAACAGTTACAGGAAACGTTTAGTTGCAGTTATTGCTGCACAGGGGGGTCAAGCAGATACTGAAAGCAAAGGCTCACATACTTTTGCCACTCACTAGTATGTAATATTGGATCATTTTTGACTTTGCTTTAGTTTAACTGGGTTCTCTTTATCTACTTTTAGGACTTGTGTGAAAATCTGATGATGTTTTAGGTCATATTTATGCAGAAATATAGAAAATTCTATAGGGTTCACAAACTTTCAAGCACCACTGTGTATTAACACGTAATATTAGAAAAATTCAACTTATTTTAATATGCCATAATATTTCAGAGATAAATCAAAGCAGAATCAAACATAAATATGTAAACAAACATACAAAATAAAAATTAACAGGAATAGGGCATCTATAGAGACGGGAGTTGCCAGATTTCTGTTTCCTTGCCATTGTATTTTTTAGTTTGAATTATTTCATCCAGTTTAAACTAGACTAATTCCCTCTATATATCTGAAACTGGCCTTATCTGTCCTCTCATTGCCTTGTTTGTTTGAATCAATTAATTACTTTGTTTATTCTGTTCTTTATTTATAATAAAATAGTGAGAGAATTATTTGGATAGCTTAGTCAGACTGCACACTGAGCCGCATTTTAGCAGGATTAGGTGTCTTTTGTAATGCAGACCTGGCAACGCTGAACCTAAAGCTGAATGTAGTGACTGAAGACATGCCGAAGAATTTACAATAAAATAGTATATCATGGAATTTACTGAGTGCATTTTGCCTATAGACTGGAGCTGTTTCAGGGTGGCTTATACACATGAGATCTTATACAGATCGTAAGAATGAACACGTACGATAGAAGAAGGAAGATTTGTGGCTTTCTCCGGGTGTACATGATGTAGATGGGTCAGTGCTGGTCTCTGCATTTTAAAGCACTCCTGCATTGTTGCCCTTGCTCTTATTCTCTGTCCTGAGCAGGTGAGAGTCATGTGCATTTATCCATCTATTCACTTATTTATCTCCTGTATTACTCTTTATCTCCTGCGCTTTGTTTGTGGGCCTCAGAGATTGATCAATATTTAATTTTCTAGGAGAGAGGAATCAAGAGGCAGTGACACTCAGCTCTCGGACACACGCTTCCTCTCTCGTTCTCTCTGTCACTATCTCTCTCTACCATCTTCAGAAGCTGTTCTGTGGCAGGCCTGTGCAAGAATCTTGGAGGTACTGCCCATTTCTCATGCTGTCAGTAGGAGACCTGGCAACCCTAATGTGATAAACACTCATGAATGGAGAAACGAGAGCACTCGCAAAGGCCTGCTGGTTTCAGCCTGAACTGTGAGAGCGAGAAACCTTCTGATGAACTTTAGCCTGGAGGGATCAGAGCCAGTTTGTCGACATGCTGGGTAATGGATTATGAGGGCTCTCGGGTCACTGCTACACCCCCATACAACCCAGGCATTGCAGTCTGTTTGACAAATCCTGGTATTAATCTGAGACCAGTAATAAGCTCTGAGATCTTACAAAAAAACCCTGATTACCTGCTAAAGTGTCCAAACTTTTGTACATGCCAAACTTTATATAAAAATTAGTCACCTTGTGTGTTTAAGGTAGTAGTAATGTCAGTAGCTGCCATTGCATGGGGTGAATGGCCGATAAATACCTGTGTGGTGTGCACTGGGATTCATAGATTGAGATGAGGTGGTACAGTGCAGTAAAAGTGCAGTGCAGAGTGATTGCATTTGGTTGTGCCAAAGGCCATAGTGTGAAGGAAGTAGCTGCATTTGCAGGTGTATCGAAGTGTGTGGTCACATGGGTCTACCAGCAGAGGCAAAAATCCCAGTCTACAGGAAGTTCTCGTCAGAACTGTGGCCGAAAGATTAAACTGATGGACAGGGAAGGCTGCTATCTTTCATGGCGTGTGAATAAAAATCGCTTCACTTCCAGGCTCAACGCAGGTCTCAACGCAGGTCCTTCAAAACCAATTTCTGAAAGAACACTCTGCAGGGAACTGCATACCATGATCATATGGAGCAGAGTGGCGCACAATAGGATTTAGGAAGTTGCCCGGTTACGGTGGGTGAAAAGACACAAAAATTGGGCTGTTCATGACTGGAAACTTGTTACCTGGTCAGATGAATCTTATTTCTGTCTGTATGTGAATGATGCTAGATGTCATGTTCATCAAAGACCTCATGAAGCCTTCAGTGAGGACTGTGAGCAAGATGTGGTTCAAGCTGGAGGAGGTTCTCTGATATTCTGGGGTGTTTTAATTATGGAGAGATGGGTCCTTCAGTTGAGGTGATAGTAAATTTGAACCACAGTGCCTACATTGTGCTGCTGCACAACCAGGATTAGTCTTTTTCTCATTATCTTAAAGAGGAACATACCACTCCTATCCCTGTATTCCAAGATGACAATTCTCATGTTCACAGGGATGCAAATGTGAGCACACATCTGAACTGGCCCGCAAAATCCCCAGGCATGAATCCTCTTGAATATCTGTGGGACTACCTAGAACAACCAGTAAGACACCCTTTGAAGGCATCCACGAAATCTTGCCAAACTGCGCAATTCTTTGATGCAAGAGTGGCTGAACACTAATGTCACCTATATCCAGAAACTTGTCCAGTCCATACCAAATTGAAGTGCAGTTGTTATGCGTGCTCTTGGACTTATTACACGCTATTTGGTATGACAATCACAAGCAGCTCTCACAGTTTCGTTGTCCACCATCCAGACACAGGTGGCACCTTCACAACATGCCATGTCTCTGCCCAAACCACTGGCAGGCACTTACCAGAAGGAAATTTGTTGTCACAGCACCCGTTACTTGTCCTGTCATTGACAGCCAGCCACCATCGCCTTTGTCTGCATTGGTGAACGATAAACCTGGACTGCTTTGGACTTTAACCATGTTGTCTTTAGCAACGAATCCAGGTTCTGTTTGGGATCTGACTAAGGTCAGGTTTGAGTATGGAGGACTCATGGTGAGCGCTTCAGACCTGCCTTTGCTGTGTGCAACATTAATATATAGCAGTTCCAGTGGCTCAGTGGTAAGACCCAGTTGCTGACAAAAGCAGTTCCAGAATAACTGAGTTCAATGGGTTCAAATCCCAGTTGGGGCTTGCAGCATGAAGGTAGAGTGGAGCAGTTTTGAGACTGCACATCTTCCCAATAGAGTTCTTGGTTTGACCCCAGACCGTCCCCCTGCAACCCTGATGAGGTCAAACAGGATGCGTTGGTTTTGCTTTAGCTTTGAATAAATAAAGGAAGTGATAAAAATTGGTAGATGGATAGAGGGAAGGGATGGAGGAAAATCATGCCACGCTGCCAATACACTGAGTGGCAGCTGCTTACTCAGGTTCCACTAATCAAGCCTCCGTGTCGATGGTCGTGAGAGCAGGAGATCAGTGTCACTGACACAAGTCATTATCGTCCTGACCTCCGGATAAATAAACCACATTTCATTCGTGAGTGTTTGCACAGCCATATCAATATGTCCCTCTGTGTTCTGTAATCCATATGCATTTATCTTTGACGTCTGGCTCACAGATCAGAGTGGATCCAAAATCGAGCCGCTCAAAACAGCTCACACCAGTTCTCTGGGGACAGGCACCAGAGCCCCTGCGAGCCAGACCAGTGAAAAATGAACTGAACTGAGTAACTGAACTGACTCAAATGATTCGACTCACTGATTCAGTGTTCATTTATGTTAGCAACACCAGCTGTGCATTTTGGGTATTGAAGTCTTTTCTGCCAAGTCTTGTGATGCCACCTTCAGGATTTCACATAACATAACTTTTATTTTGCTCTGTTTTGTTTTTGTTGTTTTTTTTCGGCAATTTTGTGAAACGTTAGAATGCAAACCAAGCTGGTGGAATCAGCAAGAGCTGCACATGATACACACACACACACACACACACACGCTGCAGGCCATATAAGGACTATTCCTGACTCCTGCATTAATTCCCTCTGCTAATCACAGACAGACGGCTAGCCGGAACACCGCTCCACATGCTTGCGGTTTTTCACTCATTTCCACCACTGGTTTTTCCACTGCTAGCCATTTTAACTCTCTCTCACACACATACAAACTCACACATACACACATACAAACTCACACATACAAACTCTTTCTCACACACACACACACACACACACACACACACACACACACACTGAAATTACCCCACTGCAGAGGGCATGGCTTCCCTTTGAACACCAAAAACAAAGGCAATGAGCTTTGAAGGTTTGAAACAGAAGGGAAATGCTTAGATAAGGATGTAACACCCACATATAGATTCCCATTTCCAACTTCATATAAGTTATACAAGCAAATATTATAAAAACAGATGAAAATGCCTTATTAATCCAAAAAGTACACAGAATTTAAATATGACTAATAGCTGAAGCTGTTTTGAGCAAAACTTAATACTTACTGCCAAAAATACAATAACAATAAAAGTCAAATACAATAGTTTCTGTCTTAACTGGTAAACATAAAATGTCAATGAATAGTACTAAAAACTCTACATTTCATATTAAACAGTCAGATATTTATAAAATCACTTTTAAAAACTCATTTAAGTCAGTGCAAGTATTGTATAACTAGGGAGAACCAGTTTTATTTCCATTAATTCATTCATTCATTTTTATACATGCTGAACCCAGTTCAGGGTCGTGAGGAGCTGGGGTCTAACCAGCAGCACAGAGCACAGGGCGGGAACCAACCCCTGACCCTAGAGAGAACACCAATCCATTGCAAGGAACATTAATACATACAAACACACACACTACAGAGATGATAATTATTCCATATCTTATTTGTGATCAATTATTAGTCAACTTTTAGTCATTAATGGAAAAAAAACAGTTATTAGTAGTAAAGTTATTCATTATTAAAATATTTTAAATCATTTCTGGCAAGAAAAACAAATAAACAAATGACCAGTTTAAATATTCAAATTCAATTATAGGTTAATAATTGGTCAATTATTATGACCTTTAAGGTATAATAATTAATAATCTAAATTAAATTAATACACAAGTATGAACTCAGTATTTACTGACAATGAATAATAATCACAATTTCTAATTTCATATTGTATTTATACATCAATTTATCAGAATTATTACTGGATTATAAAATGAATGAATGAATGAAAATCACTAACTTTTAAGACATACCTGAATAAAAATTTTAATGATCTTATCTGATTTAAAAATAGCTTTGTAAGTGCTAATGGTGGTGGTGTGGGCTGTGTAGGCTGTACTTATAACTGTATTATAGCTGTACTACACATAAAAATGTTCCCATTCCAGCTAAAGGAAATAGAATAACATGTAAAAATGATGACAAGGTTCATGAACAGTACTTACACCAGTATAAATCATAAGAATAAAATGTATTACGTGTAAAACGTCCCCATCATTCTGCACCATATGCTAATGCAGGTAGCACTACACGCTAATGGAGGAGGAAGAGGGGCTTCGTGTGATCAGCGATTAGCAGTGTGTAATTCAGACAGGCTGTGTAGCCAAGCATGGCCTAAATAATAAACAGATGGTAGTCACCCGATATAGCAAGCCCCTGGTCCTGACTACAAAGGGACCCGAAAATCAAATGATAGGGTATTAGTGGGGAAGATACAATTTGCAGGTCAAATCGTAATGGCAACCTTTCACTGTGCAAATTGAAAATTAACCTTTGGGGTATTGAATCATTTGCAGCTGACGCTGCTCACGGAAGAGCAACTTTTACTCTCTCGCTCGCCCGAACAGAAAAATCAAAAGAGGGAAAGCTAATGTAACGTCATCTTTATCATCAACAGCTTTCTGTGTGTTTAAGGGAACCTCATTTTAGTAAGGAGCGAGAGAGAGTGTAATCATATTTATGGTCACCTGTCTGCCTGCTGGAACCGGATTACAGGAAAGGATAAGAGATGTTTACAGATAAAGGGTCGTAAAGGAAAGTGAGAGATGACAGCAACATCCTAATATTTGTTTATTTATTGACTTATTACATTTGAATCTTGCTTTTCTTTGTGAGAGTCTTGGGGGTCCAGCTCCTATCCTGCCAAAAACAGGGTGCAGGTGTAAGCGTCGCCTGGACAAGACACCAGTCCATCACAGGGACTCCCCTCAGAAATCCATCCCTCAGAAGTAGTCTCCCCCAGCCTACAGTAAGACCCTGAAACCCTGCGATGGTGGGCTAGCATTCAGCTATACTTATTTAAAAATTGATTAACAGTTCCATTATTTGTAGCACTGAAACAGATCAGATGTAAGAGCAAACTGCTGGAACAGATTCTGAGGCCTCAGGTTTGTACCCTGGGTTACAACACCCTTAGATGGACTGGCACCCTGTCCAGGGTCTACTGCTGCCTACACACAGTGAATTCTGGAACTGTTTTACTTTATTATCAATGGAGGTAAACATGAATCTTAAAATTTGGAATGTCACAGTTTTTTCACCTTTCACCCATTAGAGTGTTTTGGTTGTACACATATGTCATATTTAAGAGGTTGTGTAACTTATTTTTTTGGAAAATCAACAATACATTGCCCATTCGAACTGTTCCCTGTAGCAACGGCTTGTCATAGTCAGCATATTCAGCAGCGGTTCTCACGGTGCAGCAAACTGGCCTATTTATTACGCTAATCTCATTAACGTAGATCTGCTAAGTACAGAACGGTTTTAGTGGATGCTTCCTCCTTTTAATTATCGTCCATAAGTACATTTGGGTGCATTAGGGGCGCTCAGCGTTCCTGTATGGATTAGGGCGCAAACACATTATCCTAATGTACATATTCGACTCATCTCTGAAATATCGCCACAACATCAATTGCAGATTGACACTTGACCTGGGCGCTGACCTCAAACGGACCCTGTCATGCATTCGATGTTCACGTCAATGTTGTGTTCGGGAGTGCTTATGTCTGCATCCTATGTTCTCTGAGATAGGGGCTGTGACACTGATATATATGTCATGTCAGTGTCACGCCCTTCTATATGGTATATGGTCTACACACTATATATATATAAACTGCAGACGAGCAGCAATGTTCTTTTTGCAGAGCAGTGGCTTTCTCCTTGCAACCCTGCTATGCACACCGTTGTTGTTCAGTGTTCTTCTGATGGTGGACTCATGAACATTAACATTAGCCAATGTGTGAGAGGCCTTCAGTTGCTTAGAAGTTACCCTGGGGTCCTTTGTGACCTCACCAACTATTACATGCCTTGCTCTTGGAGTGATCTTTGTTGGTCGGCCACTCCTGGGGAGGGTAACTATGGTCTTGAATTTCCTCCATTTGTACAAAATCTGTCTGACTGTGGATTGTAACCTTTTCCAACCTGATGAGCATCAACAACTCTTCTTCTGAGGTCCTCAAAAATCTCCTTTGTTCATGACATGATACACTTCCACAAATATGTTGTGAAGAGCAGACTTTGATAGATCGCTGTTCTTTGAATAAAACAGGGTGCCCACTCACACCTGATTGTCATCCCATTGATTGAAAACACCTGACTCTAATTTCACCTTCAAATTAACTGCTAATCCTAGAGGATGTAATATTGGATCATTTTCCTCAATAAATAAATGACCAAGCAGAATTGTTTTGTCTCATTTGTTTAACTGGGTTCTCTTTATCTACTTTTAGGACTTGTGTGAAAATCTGATTATGTTTTAGGTCATATATATATATATATTATTTGTAAATTGACTTTAATATTGTAAAAATTTTCCATTGTAAAAAGCACTATAAAAGTAAATTAAATTTGATGAGTGCAGTGCTGAGAAAGAACCACCACTCAGATAGGACCTGATCTGTGCTGGTCCTGTGGGGGTCAAACAAAGCATGTAGAGAAACAGATGGACTACAGTCTGTAACTGATAAAATAAGATCCAGAAACAGGAGGAGAACCTAGTAGCATACGTACATACATGAAGAAATATACTCTCATTAGCAAAAAAATAATACACCCAGGTAGAAATCTTAGATTGCTGCAAAGCTCAGCATGCAGTTATGTCTCAGGCAGATATGTAAATGATTACAGGTGTGATCTGATTAGACACTGGGCCTTGTTATAAGATGGTAAAAAATAGTGCTTACTTCCTACAGTTCGCCCAGTTGACAAACTTTGTGAAGGGCCGCATCATTGGACTGAGAGAATAGGATGGTCATTTCAACTAATTTCCTGCCATCTAGGCTGTTCTGACCTACAACCCCAATTCCAATGAAGTTGGGACGTCATGTAAAACATAAATAAAAACAGAATACGATGATTTGCAAATCCTTTTCAACCCATATTCAATTGAATATACTACAAAGACAAGATATTTCATGTTGAAATGGATAAACTTTATTGTTTTTTTGTTTTTTTTTGCAAATATTCACTCATTTTGAATTTGATGCCTGCAACACGTTCCAAAACGGTTGGGACAGGGGCAACAAAAGACTGGAAAAGTTGAGGAATGCCCAAAAAACACCTGTTTGGAACATTCCACAGGCGAACAGGTTCATTGGAAACAGGTGAGTTTCATGATTGGGTATAAAGGGAGCATCCCCGAAAGGCTCACTCGTTCACTAGCAAGGATGGGGAGAGGTTCACCACAAATAGTCCAACAGTTTAAGAACAACGTTTCTCAACGTGCAATTGCAAAGAATTTAGGGACTTCATCATCTACAGTCCATAATATCATCAAAAGATTCAGAGAATCTGGAGAAATCTCTGCAAGTAAGCGGCATGAAAACCATCACTGAATGCCCGTGACCTTCGATCCCTCAGGCTGCACTGTATTAAAAACCGACAACATTCTCTAACGGATATTACCACATGGGCTCAGGAACACTTCAGAAAACCATTGTCAGTGAACACAGTTCGTCACTCCATCTACAAGTGCAAGTTAAAACTCTACCATGCAAAGCAAAAGCCATATATCAACAACACCCAGAAACCCCGCCGGCTTCTCTGGGCCCGAGCTCAGCTGAGATGGCCTGACGCCAAGTGGAAAAGTGTCCTTTGGTGTGACGAGTCCACATTTCAAATTGTTTTTGGAAATCATAGACGTCGTGTCCTTCGGGCCAAAGAGGAAAAGGACTGTCCGAATTATTATCAGTGCAAAGTTCAAAAGCCTGATGGTATGGGGGTGTGTTAGTGCCCATGGCATGGCTAACTTGCACATCTGTGAAGGCACCATTAATGCTGAAAGGTACATACAGGTTTGGCTTCGTAATAAAAGAGTGCGGGTACTAGACTGGCCTGCCTGTGTGTATGTGTGTGTGTGTGAGTGTTATGTTTGGTGGAGGTGTATGTTCGCTCTGGACAGGACACCACCATCACAGGGCTGGCCTGTATCTCTGGGGGATGATCAGCTTCCATCAGACACAGTCAGTCCTGTCTGCATCTGATGGTGTCTGGCCCGGTGGTGGTCGGCTAGCGTATTAAACCGCAGCGTCACCTGAGCACACACGACCTCCCAGATGATTTGTTCATGTGTACATAAGATTTCTGAACTCATATTCCTACCATTCTAAGCGTCCTTTAAACTGCGCAGTAAGTGAAAACTAATTTGCATTACATTACGTTACACACCTCCATGTACGTGTGTGTCTCAAAAGTTGTGACAGGTTAAGAGTCTGGCTCGGCGCGAGGCCGCTTACTAACATAATTACACGTACGCGCCTCTCTCGCGGAGTTTAGGAGATTAAGAGCTTTCAGCGTAATTGTACACAGAGAGCTCCTTGGATGAAATGATGCATTGTACATACTAATGAGGCTGGAGAAGAGCGAGTCATTCCCGGCGTATCTCCATAATTACTGTATGCAAACACAACCAACACGACACAACACACATGATGATGTGAGGAGGTGCCATGTGGAGAACACCGTGTTCAGTTTCTCTCATCCTCCTCAACCACTGTGATATTTCAGTTAGAATGGAACTGTGGTGCTGATACTGGACTATGGACCAGAAAGTTCAGGGTTCAAGCCCTCCCAGTCACTGACATGCTGCCACTGTTGGGCTCTAGAGCAAGGCCCTTATTCCTCATAATTAATAATATATAATATATAATATAATATACAATTATATTAATTAAAAAGATATCATTCTAATTTCAGGGCACAATAAAAGTTCAAGCCTTTTGTAACAGCCGTGATCTCCTCTAAAGAGCTGACTGTTGTGAAGCAGAAACTGCATTCCCAGAAGCCCTCAGCCTAATCAATGACATGATCACATCTGGGAATCACAGCATCTGAACCCAACAAACAAGCACAGAGTTTTATAGAGACTCAGGCGATAATGTCAGTGTCTTAAGGCATTTCTTAAGTTTGCTGTACTGGGTTTTTAGGTTGATTTACTGCTTCTAATATCCTTGGTGGAGATGGAGGCTTGTATTGATTCGAGGTGGTAAATAAAAAAGTACAAATACTTTGTAAATGTACTTAAGTATTTGTAGGTCTACTTAGAAAGATGAGAGAGGTCTGTAACTTTCATCATAGGTACACTTCAATTGTGAGAGACAAAATGAGAAAAGAAAAATCCAAGATTTCTAGGATTTTTAAAGAATTTAATTGTAAATCATGGTGGAAAATAAGTATTTGGTCGCCCACAAACAAGCAAGATTTCTGACTCTCACAAACCTGTAACTTCTTCATTAAGAATCTCTTCTGACCTCCACTCGTTATCTGTATTAATGGCACCTGTTTGACCTCGTTGTCTGTATAAAAGGCACCTGTCCACAGCCTCAAACAGTCAGACTCCAAACTCAACCATGGCCAAGACCAAAGAGCTGTCGAAGGACACCAGGACGAAAATTGTAGACCTGCACCAGGCTGGGGAAGAGTGAATCTACAATAGGCAAGCAGGTTGGTGTGAATAAATCAACTGTGGGAGCAATTGTAAGAAAATGGAAAGACATACAAGACCAGTGATAATCTCCCTTGATCTGGATCACCACGCAAGATCTCATCCCGTGGGGTCAAAATGATCATGAGAACGGTGAGCAAAAAATCCCAGAACTACACGGAGGGACCTGATGAATGACCTGCAGAGAGCTGGGACCAAAGTAAAAAAGGCTACCATCAGTAACACACTACGCCAAGAGGACCTTAGATCCTGCAGTTGCCAGCCGTGCCCCCCTGCTTAAGCCAGTACATGTCCAGGCCCGTCTGACGTTTGCCAGAGAGAATATGGATGATCCAGAAGAAAATTGGGAGAATTTCATGTGGTCAAATGAAACCAAAATAGAACTTTTTATTAAAAACTCAACTCATCGTGTTTGGAGGAAGAAGAATGCTGAGATGCATCCCAAGAACACCATACCTACTGTGAAGCATGGGGGTGGAAAACCTCATGCTTTGGGGCTGTTTTCTGCAAAGGGGACAGGACGACTGATCTGTGTAAGGGAAGGAAGAATGAATGGGGACATGTATAGTGAGAGTTTAAGCCAAAACCTCCTCCAATCAGTGAGAGCATTGAAGATGGAACGTGGCTGGGGCTTCCAGCATGACAATGATCCCAAACACACTGCTCGGGCAATGAAGAAGTGGCTCCTTAAAAAGCATTTCAAGGTCCTGGAGTGGCCTAGCCAGTCTCCAGACCTCAGAACCATAGAAAATTTGTGTGAGGGAGTTTTGAAAGTCCGCGTTGCCCCAAAACATCACTGCTCTCTAGAGCAGATCTGCATGGAGGAATGGGCCAAAATACCAGCTACAGTGTGTGCAAACCTGGTGAAGACTTACAGGAAACGTTTGACCTCTGTCATTGCCAACAAAGGTTATGTTACAAAGTACTGAGTTGAACTTTTGTTATTGACCAAATACTTATTTTCCACCATAATTAACAATTAAATTCTTTAAAAATCCTACAATGTGATTTCCTGGATTTTTTTTTCTCATTTTGTCTCTCATAGTTGAAGTGTACCTATGATGAAAATTACAGACCTCTCTCATCTTTCTAAGTAGGAGAACTTGCACTATCAGTGTCTGACTAAATACTTTTTTGGCGCACTGTACTTTACTTGATTTTTTTTGTGCTAATACCTTTTACTATTATTTACTACATTTAAAAAGAAAAATCAGTCACTACAGGTTTTCCCCGTGTTCCTAGAAAGGAGAATGCTATTTCTGTGATAAATATAAGAGGTATATTAAATAAGTATAACATTTCTAAATGTTTTGCATAAGCATTATTAAATAAGGTAATGTAGTTTAGTGTTTAAAAGAACTTAGTAGCATGTACGTTTATATTTCTACTTGAGTAAATTATATAAACTGTTCAACTTTTACTTGAGTATTTTTATCAGATTAGTAGTACCTTTGCTTAAGTGAAGAACTTGTGTACTTCTGGCACCTCTGGTACTGAGTTACTCTAAACTGAACCTGTGTACAAACATGGCCCAAATCAGCTAGTCCACAGCTTCATGGGCTTCATTTAATTTTGCCATTTTTGTCCAGAATTTGAACATAATAATGACCCTGAAAAATTCCACCAAACACTAGACCAACTTTCTCATAATTCTTCTTCTATGGCCAAACAGTCATTAGGATCGCATCGAGGCGCCTGACTCGCAGCATCATGGTTATAATCATATTAATGATGTCATAAGGTCGATATGAGCCACTTTATTTAATTAGGCTTCATATTTAATTAGGATTTGTACAAAGGGGGATGAGGCTCATAATCGTAGCCATGGTGTTAATGATGCACAGCCCTCTGTAATCTCCGGGCATGTACGCGTGTTAGGGGGTGGGGGTGGGGGTCGGGTTGGAGCCAGTTGAATCGTCTGGTACATATTCCAGATGAAAATTGCAGCCCCTGTCATGTGCCACCAGGATTCATCAGGCTAATTGTAGCATAGTGACACATCCGTGAACTCCTCCAAAGTTCTGCCTGTATGGTCATGCTACAAATGCCTTCTGCATCCGGATCAAATGTTTTGCAGGGGAAGAGGGTGCCAATATTAAATGTTACAATGCAAGTGTAGTTGTAGTGCAATTTGTCGACGTTAATGCATGCGCTGTAAATTGGCCTGTCGAGTGACATTTTCTTATCAATTTAAACTTTGTGCACATTGAAATTCACTCATTTTAATGCGTTACTGGTAATTTATCATACCATTTTTGTTTCTACATCTTCAGGATGGATGTTATCCTGATCAGGATTGCAGTAGATTCATATAAACACCACTTTATCAGGTACACCTTGCTAATACTGGATGGGAACCCCATTCGCCTTCAGAACTGCCTTAATTCTTCATGCCATAGATTCGACAAGGTGCTGGAAACATTCCTCAGAGATTTCGGTCCATATTCACATGGCAGCATCTCGCAGTTGCTGCAGATTTGTTCTACCACATCCCAAAGTTGCTCTGTTGGATTGAGATCTGGTGACCATTTAAGTACAGTGAAGGTGCCCAAAGTTTGCCAAGAAAATATCCCCCACACTATTACACCACCAGCAATTCATTCATATTGTTTACACCAAATTCTGACTCTACCACCTAAATATCACAGCCGAAATCGAGGCAACTCATCAGACCAGCCAACATTTTTCCGATCTTCTATAATCTTCTAGAAATGTAGCCTCAGATGCCTCTTCTTAGCTAACAGGAGTGGCTAACTGGTATGGTCTTCTGCTGCTGTAGCCTATCAGCTTCAAGATTCAAGATGTGCATTCAGAGATGCTCTTCTGCATACCTCGGTTGTAATGAGAGGTTATTTGAGTTACTGTTGTCTTTCTATCAGCTTGAATCTCTGGGATCAACAAGGAATTTTTGCTCAGTGAACTGCCCTCACTGGATAGTTCCTCTTTTCGTGGATATTCTCTATAAACCCTAAATAAACCCTAAATAAAATGCTGTAAATAATAAATTAAAACAAGTCAAGTCAAGTCAGATTTATTTATATAGCGCTTTTTACAATGGAGCATTGTCTCAAAGCAACTTTACATGTTTAGATTATCTCCTAATAACTACGTCCAATCCCAAATTGAGCAAGCCTAGGGCGACAGTGGCAAGGAAAAACTCCCTAGTTCTAGGAAGAAACCTTGGGAGGACCAAGACTCAAAAAGGGACCCACCTCCTTGGGCGGCGTAGATGATAAATCTAAGAGCGAAACTACAGTCATGGAGTCAAAGTTCGAATAAAATGTGAAGTATGCACATCGAATACATCTTGCGTGGAACAAACACTGCCTTATTGTTAAAAATATCTAATATGTATGTCGACTGCAAATAAGCTGGTCCATAAATTCATTTAGTGCACCTATTGATTAGCATCTAACCACATTTCTGGTTACTGCTATTATTATTTTTTTCTCTATTATGATTGTACTGTATGGGTGGCACAAAGGATCAGAGGGTGGATGTGACTTTCCATTTATTTTTTCCCAAAATGTAGGGGTCATGAGTAGAACTAGAATATTATACTGCATGTCCTCCGTTTCCTCTAGGGCTTGAATATAAAATGAAAGAAAAAAACAAACAAAACATTCATTGGAACGGAGTCAGGAGGGTTTTGTATGACGGTTTTTCGAGCATGGATAAACGAGTAAAACAAAGAAAGCAATCAAAATATTTTTCCTGCCTCACAAACATGAAACTTTTTCATTTACTTAATTAGCCAATTGAACTCCGGCACTTTGAGCGGCCTGTGAAATGAAATGAAAGCTTATACGTGGATAATAAGAGCGTCTGCCTGGCCTGCGGCAAAAATATTGATATCGCCAGAGCGGCAGACCATCCCTCCTCTCGCCTGTATGAAAATGAAACGAGCGTGGCGTCTGTCACTCGTCAGCTTAATGAACCCCAACCCAAATCCCATCAAAATTTAGGCAAACTTGACATTTCGGCTCCACTCGATTGTGAAAATGTGTTTTTGTAGCGCTCTTTGTGTGTTTGTGTGTCTGTGTGTGTGTGTGGTTCATCCTGGTCGCATTGCAAAGCAAGCTAATTAATTTGCTGGCGTAATTATTAAGATATAATTTACATATAAATGCGTTTTTGGGGCTGAAAATAAATAAGTTAAATGGCACCCTCGAGACTACAATTTACAATTAGAACTTTAATACTGCTGATTATATTCATGTAGGATTTTCTGTTAAGCTTGAGACGCACATGGGAGGTGCAGAGAGCGTCCCCATCCCTCAACCATTGCTCTGTGTGTGTGTGTGTGTGTGTGTGTGTGAGATTTGACATATTAAGGATACACTCTGTACTTTGCTTAGATGAATATCCTAATGTTACATATAACATTCATATTAGGTTCTATGAAACAGGATATTGTCCAAAATGGACACTGGCTGGATATTTCCATAGTCACGTAGTGTTTTAATTTAAACAATAACTTTAATGAAAACACATCTGAAAGAATTTAGTACTGTACTGTACAATACAGTAATTCATGTCTTTGCATATTTTATATAACCTAAAACACGTACCAAAAACAAAAACTAGTGGAATGTTACCTGTGATTCTCTTTTCTGTAATTCACACATGAATAAAATGTACAGTGCTGTCCAAACATCTATATTCATTCTATATTTTTTCAATGTATATTCTGCTTATTCTTTAATTTAGTGGTCACTGAACTTTGTAGTTATGCAATTACAGGCTGTAGTCCATCTGTTTCTCTACATACGTTGTCCGTCTCCTTTACTCTGTTCTCTAATGGTCAGGACCCCAACAGGACCGGCACAGATCAGTATGGTTTGGGTGGTGGATCATTCTCAGCACTGCATTGACACTGATGTGGTGGTGTGTTAGTGTGTGCTGTGCTGGTATGAGTGGATCAGACACAGCAGTGCTGCTGTAATGCTGCTGCTGTAATATATACATACACACACACATATACAACAGATTAATTAATTCATTCATTCATTCATTCACTTTCTGAACCGCTTAATCCTGGGCAGGGTCGTGGGAGAGTCGGCTGCACAGGACACAAGGCAGGAACAATCCCCGTAATTCTTAAAGTGAACAGCAGGTGATCAGATGGTGCTCACCTGTAGTTATATATATGAAACAGTGATGGCACTACTATAGATTCAGCATAACCTGTACCTCTGAAAAAACTTTAATGAGTTTATGCTTTCAGAAATATCCTGAATGAATGATGGAACAATCTTAAACAAGAAATTTTCCCTTTCTTTATGGATAAATGTTGTGTTATAATGTGGGCTGTCTTTTGCAAACATCCATCCATCCTGGTGTAGAAATGTGGTGATAAGCCCCTAGAGGTCGCCTCTTGTTTCAACTAGCTAACTTATTCAATATTAAGTTAGAAAAAAATCCAAACCTCCCTAGTCCTGTGTGAAAAGGTGATTGCCCCCTAAACCTAATAACTGGTTGTGCCACCCTTAGCAGCAACAACTGCAACCATTCAGAGGCGGACTTGCTGGTGTGTTTTGGATCATTAGACAGCAGAATTCATAGTTCCATTTATCACAGCAAGTCTTTCAGGTCCTGAAGCAGCAAAACAGCCCCAGACCATCACACTACCACCACCATATTTTACTGCTGCTATAATGTTCTTTTTCTTAAATGCTGTGTTACTTTTACACCAGATGTAATGGGACACACACCTTCCAAAGAGTTCAACTTTTGTCTCGTCAGTCCACAGAATGTTTTCTCAAAAGTCTTGGGGATCATCAAGATGTGTTCTGGAAAAAAATGAGACGAGCTTTAATGTTCTTTTTGCTCAGCAGGTTTTCGTCTTGGAACTCTGCCATGCAGGCCATTGTTGCTCCAGTCTCTTTCTTATGGTGGAGGCATGAACACTGACCCTAACCCTCCTGTTATGTTATGGGTCAAATTGACCCATTTTGAAATTTGAAAATCTAGAAAAAATAGTTAAGTATTTAAATATTAATAGAAGTATGAAACTTCTTCTGCTTGCCTTAATTAGTGTAATCAACATATAATATGAAATTATAAAACATGCACCGGGTAAAATTGGTATTGCTGTTCCTGACAAATGAATATAATAGGAGGGTTACCTGAGGCAAGTGAGGCCTGCAGTTCTTTGGATGTTGTTGTGGGGTGTTTTGTGACCTCTTGGATGAGTCGTAGCTGCGCCCTTTGGGTAATTTTGGTTGGCCGGCCACTCCTGGGAAGGTTCACCACTGTTCCAGGTCTTTGCCATTTGTGGATAATGGCTCTCACTGTGGTTCCCTGGAGTCCCAAAGCTTTAGAAATGGCTTTATAACCCTTTCCAGACTGATAGATGTTAATGACTTTCTTTCTCAATTGTTTCCGAATTTCTTTGGATCTCGGCATGATTTGTAGCTTTTAAGGATCTTTTGGTGTACTTCACTTTGTCAGGCAGGTCCTATTTAAGTGATGTCCTGATTGAGAACAGGCGTGGTAATAATCAGGTCTGGGTGTGGCTAGAGACAGTGAACTCAGTTGTGATAAACCAGAGTTAAGTTATGTTTTAACAATAGGAGGCAATCACTTTTTCACACAGGATCATATAGGTTTGGATTTTTTTCTCCCTTAATAATAAACACCTTCATTTAGAAACTGCATTTTGTGTTTACTTGTGTTGTCTTTGACTGATATTTAAATTAGTTTGATGTTCCGAAACACTTAAGTGTGACAAACATGCAAATAAAAAGAAATCAGGAAAGGGCAAACACTTTTTCACACCACAGTATTTGGATTATGGTTTGGATTATATATTTGGATTATGGTATGTTGGTCAACCAGCTTTACCATCCATACCATGTGAGTTCACCAGCTAAAGCACCAGCACTAACCAGCATAATCCAACTTGGACCAACTTGGAACATGGAACTCATATGATCTTGCATTTTGAGCAGCATCCAAACCAAAACATATGTTCTTCCTTTTGGCATGGCTGACATCTAGAGTTCTGAATAAAAT